>NLAK01000009.1:0-272201 GCA_002370295.1 Metschnikowia bowlesiae | reverse complement strand
CATTACTTCGTGGTAGGCGACTTCAAGGTGCACGAAATAAACCTCAGGATCAGCTTCCAGGCGCCCAAGCACTTGAACATCATTGATGTGCACAACCTTGTGTTCTCCATTCCCATGATCCATTACAAGGACAAGACCTGGACCAGTAATGACTTTGCGATGCAGCTTCGAAAGGATATCATTAAGGTTTTCTTGGCGAACAGTGGCAAGATCATTGGAAACAAGTTCAAGTTGCGCAAGAGGAAACACGCCTCCACTCCGCTCAAGCAGATCTCAGACTACTCGCATTTCATGACGCTTGACGATTTGCAGGAGGAGGGACGTGCCCGAGACGAAATCAAGGTGGTTCGAAGCCACCCAGATGCACCGGTGGGTCCAGATGCCAGGGTATCGATTCCCCACGTCAGCAGAGGCCAGAATGCTTATAAGAAACACCCCAATTATGAGCAGATCTTTGCGACAGGTGACCAATGAGCAGCATTAGGCTGTGGGACAGAATGCGAACATTGTACGTTATATATTGCACCCGTAGAACACTAATATCAGTCCTAAGCTCCAGTTATGGCTCAGTTATGGCCCAGTTATGGCCCAGTTATGGCCCAGTTATGGCCCAGTTATGGCCCAAATTTTGAGTCCACTAATCAAAGCCCTATATATACTCCGCTCGGCATCACCGGAAGTCTAAAGTATCCTAAAGTCATGTCCGTGCAGTCCTCAGAGACAAACTGTGCTTCATTTGGAGTACTGGATACTTGTGTCGCAATCATGCGCTATTGCGGTTTAATATAAATAGGCTAACGCCTCCCCTCCGATCAATGATATTGAAGTCGTTGAAAGCAAAATTCCATACTCACTTCCATAAACTGGCAGCAAAGCGGGCCGAAAACGCCCCATCACTGATTTGCCATGTGGTCAGCGTCCGGCAGCTAGAGTGCTGCAGGTACGCTGATCCAGTGCACTCAAGGCGCGCATCTTCCACTGCCTCACGTTAACTCCACAGGTGATGTCGTTTTTCGAAAACCTCAAGGAAAAGGCCTTCAGTTCCATCACTCAGGTGATCGAGCGCAATCGGAGCCCGGCCTTGAGCAAGGATGAGCGCTTCTGCAAGGAACACAACCTTCCTTATGGCGAAACGCTCATCAACGAGTCCCCTGTCGAAGTGTCCTATCAGTTCGCCAACAAAGGCCGCCTGCACTTGACCAGTTATCCCCAGGGCAAACTCTACTTGANCCAACAAAGGCCGCCTGCACTTGACCAGTTATCCCCAGGGCAAACTCTACTTGACGAGCCATTTCTTGGTGTTCAAGGACTTGTACGACGGTCGCAACTGCTCCTTCATCATCCACCTCTCCACCATCAAGAAGGTGGAGCGGGCATCGTTGGCTTCGTCAATTGTACATTTCTGCCATGTGGATTGGGTGGAAGATCCAAGCACTCGAATACTGTTCAAACAGCACTGCCGTGTTCATCAAGGCCACGGCTCGAAATGGCCCATTCTTTATATCATCTTAATCAAGATTTTTGCCGGCTATGCGGTGGACCCAGTAGCGCGGCCCTCTACTCGCGTCCATGGCGAGTCGGGGAATTTGCACCCACGCGCAGTGCGACCGCTGATGCGTCTAATCTTCCACTGGATAGACCCTTGTGATTCCCGAAGTGATCCGATGTTTTAAGGACCACATTGTTTCATTGCCATTATCTAAATTGTCCCACTGATACGTTTGATGACTGCTTCCACTACCATTATTATTATTATTACTATACGGCCAGGCACATTCTTCGAACACAGTATCCTGAATTTTCATCTGGAGCACTTCCTGGTCAGGGCTCCACTCCAAAGGACCTTGCAAAGTAAAATTCTAGGAGTAGAATTGGGATAAAAGAGTGCTGCTGTTTCCGCTCGGCATCATCCAATCATCAAATTGTCTGGGCGGAGGTCTTTTCTGTTTGAGATATCCGGCGGAAGTACGGCCATAATATACGGCTGCTGGAAATTTGAGGAAACAGATATAGGTATCAAGGCGGACCATTCAATGGAATTTATCTTCCCAGTCTCTTTTTTGTGGGATTTCAGCACCAAAATCCACCGCTTCAAGATCGCCCGCAATCACGTGACCCGCTACCTCAAGGAACGATTCTGGAACTTCGGACTCCAATTGGCTCTTGATTAACTAAAGGAGCCCCAAAAGCAGGTCCAGTCCAAAGGGCATGGGAATTCAAACACTCCAGAAAGGTCTTGACGTTGCTGAATGTTTCTTCGCAGGCGCTCATCACATGTAATCCTTATGCACACATTTACCCAGAAAATGCATCATTCGGAAGGATGGACCGCGAGTGTTCCTTCTCCTTTGCTTGCCTGCGACATTTCTGTGGTGAACCAAAGCCATTACGTGCATTGTATGCAAGACTCGAAACATGGTCACGTTTACTGCAATTTCAGAAGTTGTTCGCTAATTTTATTGGTATACGACGGGGCCAATAAAAACCCAGTAAATAGCTATTACAATAAATCTGTTACTATGAATTGTTCTATCTATATTTTATAGGGATATATATTTTATAGGGATATTTGTTACGAAAGATAAATTGTTTAATTNACGAGCCATTTCTTGGTGTTCAAGGACTTGTACGACGGTCGCAACTGCTCCTTCATCATCCACCTCTCCACCATCAAGAAGGTGGAGCGGCTTCCTGCCAGCTCATTTGGCTTTGCATTGGGCATCATGACTCACTCCAAAATGCACTTCAGGTTATACTTGGTTGGGCTCCGGTCGGAGTGTGAGCTCTTTTCGTCCCAATTGAAGTCGGCGTTAAAGGCCAATCTCCCCAATGTCAAGCATCTACGGCCTTTCATCCAAACGTGCTATTCGGAGTATCTCTTGTCCAAGAACAATGTATCCGACGACAAAATCGACGCCATCCCGCCGGGTGGCTTGGGAATGGAGTTCCGGTATCCGGGAAACCCGAAGGAGTCAAGAGACCGTTCGAAAATGAAGTTGTGGTACGATCTCTTCTGCTCGGACGGCAGGAACCTAGCTCTTGTGCGCACGCCGGTCTTTTACAAGTTGATCCGTGTTGGATTGCCCAACCGGCTCAGGGGCGAGATCTGGGAGGTTTGTTGTGGGTCCATGTACCTTAGGCTCAATAACCCCGATCTTTATGAAAAAACCCTAAAGGAGAATGAGGGTAAGCACGCGCTCGCCATCGAGGAAATTAACAAGGACTTGAACAGATCGTTGCCGGAATATGCTGCATACCAGGACCCAAGAGGAATCGAGCGCTTGAGACGAGTCTTGGTGGCTTATTCGTGGAAGAACCCCGAGATTGGTTACTGCCAGGCCATGAACATTGTCACTGCGGCAATGCTCATCTACCAATCCGAAGAGCAGGCTTTTTGGATGTTGGAATTGCTATGCGAAAGGATAGTGCCAGGCTATTACTCCAAAACCATGTACGGCACGCTCCTCGACCAGAGGGTTTTCGAGTCTCTAGTCGAACAAACGATGCCCTTGTTGTGGAATCACATTAACAAGTGCGACATCCAGCTTTCGGTCATTTCTTTGCCTTGGTTTCTATGCTTGTATCTCACCTCGATGCCGTTGGTGTTTGCGTTTAGAATCTTGGACGTCTTTTTCTTACAGGGCCCGAAAACCTTGTTTCAGCTCGCTCTCGCTATTCTCAAGTTGAATGGCGAGGAGCTCTTGATCGCTGAAGACGATGCGTCCTTTTTTTCTATCTTGAAGGAGTTTTTCCACAGCTTGGACCAGCCTGCACATCCCAACGCATCCAACCCCAAGTATGCGGCCGTGACCAAATTTCAAGAACTTCTTGTGACGGCTTTCAAGGAGTTTGAGGGAATTAACGAGGCAGTGGTGCAGAAGCACCGGGCCAAGCATAGAAACTCCATCTTTCAGAATATCTCATCGTTTGTGAAACGAACAGAAATCAGAAACCTTCCCAAAACACCCAATTTCACTGCCGAAGAGATCAGCAAGCTCTACGACCGATTTTACTCCATAGTCCAGTCCCAAATCACCGTTGACGAGGGCTCTAGCGTCATGGAGTTTTCCGCATTCAAAATATTCATGAGCCAGATCTGCGATTTCATCGAGGAGCAGCCCAGCGCAGAAAATGCTCCAAAACAAGACAAATTTCTCAAGAGACTATTCATCCAGTGGGACAGCAAAAAAGAGGGCGAGGTGTCGCTCAGAGACATATGTGTGGGCTTGCACAAGCTCATGGAGCCCGATCTTCTCACCTCTATTTCAAACTTTTTCGACCTTTACAGTTTTGACGACAAAGTGGACCGAGAAGGCATCTTGTCAATCTCCGAAGACTTATTGTTTATTTCTACTCCCTGGAGAGAAGGTGTTTTACTTGATTCGCTCACCTCGACAGCAATAGAAAATGCCCTAGCCGAGGAGATTTACCAACAAAAGCAAGTTGAAGGGTTTGATGAGAACAACATTCCCATCCCCGCTATTATGGATATCGAGCGATCCAAGTTTGAGAGCGAGCAGCTCGCCAGATACTTGGGCGCAGCCAGCGATTTCATTAAGCGGGCGTTCGAATATGCCCAACCCGAAAACGACGAGCCACTACTCAAAGAGCTAGCCGCGGACAACAAGATCACACACAACGCGGCTTTAAATCCAAACACTCCCGTGTACTTGAATCTCCCAACATTCCGCATGGTGGTCCTTGCAGACGAGACGTACGAGCTTCTTTTCAGCACCACCCTCAGATGCGCCGTGCACATTGACAAGACTTTGGACTCCAAGTTCGATACCATGAGGAATTTGCGTGATATGTTCGACGGCCTCTTTGCTGATGGACGCGAGGTGGCCAAGAAGGTCCGTCGTAGAATGGATTCGGCTGCAGCATCCACTATGTCGCCAGATAGCTCATCCATGAAGTCCAAGAACTCGAAAGACCATGAAGAGGAGGAGGAGGCTGACGACGACTTTTCAGCAGTTGAAATTGATGACAAGGACAAAGCGCTTCTATTGGGTGCTGAGGCACAGTCGTTGGCTGATGGGCATCACCCGGATAAGGCCCAGGTTACGCGGCTTCACGAAGCAGAAGCGGAAGCCTCGCAAAATCGACACAACTCCAACCTCATTGAATTTGAATCTTGAGTATATACATTATGCACTGCAAACATGAAATTTATTATTAAGTTGATTAAGATGAGAAATTGCTTCAGTCCTTGCCGAAGAGCTTCTTCAAAAACTTTTTCTTGGGCTTCTTTTCCTTCTTGGTGCTTTCTTTCTTCTGACTCAGCGGCTGGCTCAGTCTCATGGTCTTGTGCAGAGGCATCTCAGCGACTGGCGCAGCGGATGAAGCATATGTCTGGGATCCTTCGTCATCCGAGTCGCCGAAACGAGAGCTAAATCCTGTAGGGCCAGTAGTGTTTTGCTCATCGTCGGAATCAGCAAATCTAGACTGGAAACCGCCACCTTGACCAGCGCCGCCAGTTTTCCGAACTTGCTTCTTGGAGTCGGTAGCTGCTTCGCTTGGTCTGGTGGCCAGGGCATCAGTACCTGGATACTGACCGTCATTGGACCTAAAATCAGGCCGGGCCTTTTCATTGATTCCATTGGATTGCACCAGGTGCGCAGGTGCAGCCCGTAAGGTTGTTCTATGGGTACGCCTCGTGGGAGGGGCAGCAGTTGCGTTCTCCGGCTTTTCGCGAGTGAATGACGATTTCCTTTGAAGTGGCCGGAACTCCGAAGTGGGCCTTTTGTTTGCCTTGGCATACAATTCAGCAGCTCTAAGCTTCGATGATGATTGATGGAAATTATGTTGCGGGATGGGCTGGACAATGGACTGGGTCTTGAACGAGCGGCTGCTCATGCCTCCGCCTTGGGGGCTTCGGGAAGCCGGAGAATCGGCCATGGACTGAGGTCTCAAGCTTCTACCCGAGAACCCGGATCCCTGGGTATTGACGCTTGATTGTTTCCTCAAGGGTTGAAATTGTGGTGCCTGGGGCGCCGATAACTGCGACTTGGAGGTTTGAGCCTTTAGCTCTTGTTGCGCATGGAACTCCTGAAGCTGGGAGGAAGACAATTTCGAATTGAGCCTTGTGTTTTCAGCGGTGGTAAGTGATAAGTATGCCTTGTTGGCAGGGCTTTCAGCAACGCCACCAGCTGGTTTCAAGCTGCTCTTGGGGTTCTTCATTGCAGATTTGATGGGCCTGGACTTTGAGTCGGTGCTGGAAAAAGAACGAATTGATCCTGCAATGTTGGTTGGCGGGACGAGATCGCCGATAATTTCAGGCACGGGATCAAAAGTGGGGGATGGGGATTCATCGAGTGCTGCGTCCGAAGCTGGTGGGGCCAAGGTGACTGGCTTTGCAATCTCACCTTCATTGCCACTTGCTGGTAAGTCAGGAAAGTCAAAGTACTCTTTAGGAATTTCCTCGATGCCAAAGTCGCCTAGAGTATCTGGGCTATCGGCAGTATTTTTCTCTTCGAATGAAATCATAGTGTCGCCATAGCTGTTGACCACGGCATCCTGAGGAGATGTAGTGATCGATGTCTTGTTGAATGAGTCTTTGCTCGAAGAGTGAGAGATTAGATCAGAATCAGCCAAGTTTTCAGGGATGACAGGGCTTTTGTGTGCCTCCTTCAATTGCTTCAGTTCCATCTCATCCACGACAAATGGCACAGGGGCCACAGGCACGTCTTCCTCTTCGTCATCATCGTCCGCCACAACCGCGGCTCCGAGTGGCTTTGTAGGTGCAGACACTGCAGATCGCGAGATGCCATTCTCAATGGATTTAGGGGAGGCAGGCTCCTCCGGCTGGGTGAAATCAGAGCTCTTACCCAGTTCTGGCTCTAAGCTTGTCATCTGGGAGTCGCCAGGGGTTCCCCTTGAGCCTTCCAGGTGCAGCGCTTCCTCCTCCTGTAAGACCTGAAGCTCTTTCATTCTGCGTTCATTCTTCAACCGCAACTCCTTCAACTTTAGAAATTTTTCACGCTGATCTTCCAAATCCTTTGCGAGTTGTCTCTCATGCTCGATTTGGTGCTGCAACTCGTCTTCATGACGGTGAGGGGAGCCCGCAGGGTGTTGGTGGGCCTCAAGGATCACGTTCTCATCGATCCTCGGCTGAGAGCTGATCGAGGATAGACGCAGACCCGGCTTCCTAAGTGGCTGTTTCCTGGGCGCCGATAACGAATTTGCTCGAGGACCATTCTGCAACAGACCCGAGCGAGACAAAGACATTCCCAGGCGCATGGAGTTGGACCTGGCAATGTCACTCTTGATGGAATCCGACGGCACTTCAACGATCTTAATTCCATTAGGCGTGGGAATGTATTTCTTCACCATCTTTTGCTGAGTTTTCGGTGGTGGCACGTGGTGCAATTTCAAATCCGACACGCGGGCAGCATTGCTATAGTGATTATCAGCGTCGACGCCCATCTGGTCGAACGACGCATCGGTGAAGCTGTCATCGATGTGGTATTCCTGTATTACGGAACTTGGGGTGACACTATGGCGCCGGGAAACATTAGAGTTTGTTCTGGATTGCTGAGATATAGCGGTGGGAGCAGTGGAACCGTGAAACGACGAGTTTCTTTTCAAGAGGCTAGAGGTATGAGCCTGTTTTATGGACGGAGACCTTTTGGGAGTGCCGGGAGATTTGCCATAGACACTGGGCTGGGTTTGCTTCAAGTTCTGGCCAATGGTCAAGGCAGCGGCCATGGCATTGTTGTTCGGTTGATGGGCAGCCGGCGTAGAAGGCCCAACGCCGGTATAGGCGGTGGAGTTTCGGGATTTTCTTCTAAACATCCGCAGTGAAACAACAAAGCTTTCAGGGGGGAAGGTGTTGCAATTGAGGAGAGCGGCTGTGTGGAAGGGTAAACAGGTGCGTAGGCGAGAGTTATGATCCTAAAGGTTCTATAAATGGTGTGCGTCGTGAGCGAAGCATTTGTATGCACGCTGTAGCAACTGTTCCTGGGCATTCGTGGCGCCGCGCTTTGCATGTTTATGTACTTGGGCCAACCAAAAGAGCGTGATTCGGCTGGATTCGTGCTGGAGAAAACCGCTGAATTTATGGGCTCTAGCGATTTCAGTTCCGTATGACATGTTCACGGGGTAATGACTCCGAACCCCCGGCGTCCACCATCATGTAGCGCTCTTTGTGTATGCCTCGGTAGTTGCTTGGGTCGACAATGCGGACGCGAAGTAACACTTGCGGCACGTCACTAATGACGTAACCTGGTTCGACATGCTTTCACTCCACCAAATTACAATTGGGTGCCAGCGAGCCACTAGACCACGAAATGATTGGTTCGGGACACCTTCTCAACGGGGTCTTTGCGCTTTAAACTAGGGCCTCTCGGTGCAATCCTGGTTCAGCTTTCAGTGAGCTTCTCCTCCAGCTGTGGGAAACTGCCGTCAGCATTCGAGGCCACATATTTCCTCATGGGCACTTCTTGTCGAAAAACCATTCGGCATCCTTGCTCAGTCATTCTATGACAGATGGTTCTTCCAAAAAGAAGAAGCTTTAGGATGATATCCTTCCCCTAGGCTAGCTTTGAGATGTATTCAACCCTGACTGCTACGTTGTAGCGGGCATCACGCCGAAAAGACTAGCGAAAAGTTTCCCCACTCGAAAGCCTTGCCTAGTAATTAAACGTAGAGTCGGCCGTGCGAGAATGCAAATCAATGCCCACAGAAATCCCTCCACTAAGGGGCGGAGCATGATGTCCCTGATCACAGCGTAGGCGACAATAGAGGGCGATGAGGGTTCGATTGGGGGAGGGCGGTTCTCCAATGAGGGTGCCTGAGCCGCCAAGCCGTCGCCATCTTCAGATGCATACTTGTCTAGCTCTTTTGAGGATATGACCCTTCGCGACTCATTGGCCTTGTCAGCGTAGTTACCTAAGGACTTGCGGAACACCTGCTCAAATCTCAAATCGGGAATCACTATCTCTCGGCGTGCCGGCAACATCGGTGATGGACCAAGATAGTCGGTTCGAATATTAGGCGCTAGGGATATGACGCGGCTAAACGGTGTGGAGACGAGCCCAGGTATGCGATATGGCTTTGATTTTGGTTTGGGTCGCCAACTAGATTCGAGTGTGTCTCAGGATTGCAAGAGAGAGCCCGGGCAGATTCAAGTATGCGATGCAGATCCAAACCCGACTCAAGTATAGCAAGGGATTTGGGTGCCTGGAGTAATGTACGAGGGTTTAGGAAGCCCACCCAAGACCCGTACACGCGCGAGCGCGGGCAATTTTTTCCTATACTGACTACACTCTAAACATCGATACATCACAATGGAGGTCGACGCAGCAGACTCCGGGCCCAGGATCACCATCAGGCAGACGGAGCGTGACCACGTGGACTTCATTTTACGAGGTGTGGATCTTTCGCTCGCCAACTCTTTGCGAAGGACCATGTTGTCGGAAGTGCCTACGCTAGCCATAGACTTGGTGGAAATCGATGTCAACACCTCCGTGCTTGCGGACGAGCTCCTCTCCCACCGGTTAGGGTTGATTCCACTAATCAGTGAGGGGATCGAAAACTTGTCTTACTCCCGTGATTGCACATGTGACCAGTACTGCCCCAACTGCTCGGTGAAGCTAGAGCTTGCGGCCAAATGTGACTCGGACAGCACCATGAACGTGTATTCTTCGGACCTCGCAAAATTTCACAACGGATCCAAGTTGGGGGACCCTTCCATCCGTGATCCCCAGCAGCGAGGACCCCTCATTTGCAAGTTAAGAAAACACCAGGAGCTTCGGCTCACTTGCATTGCCAAGAAGGGCATTGCCAAGGAGCACGCCAAATGGTCGCCATGTGCTGCCATTGGATTCGAATATGACCCGTGGAATAAGTTGAAACACACGGACTATTGGTATGAAGTGGACGCGGAGGCGGAGTGGCCCAAGCTGGCCAACTGTGAGTGGGAGGAGGCCCCGGATCCCGACGCACCATTCAATTACGAGGCCAAGCCAGAAACGTTTTATGTGGACCTCGAGACGGTGGGAAATTTGCCTCCTAACGAGGTCGTGGTCCGAGGAATCGAAATATTGCAGTTGAAACTTGCGGGGATCGCTGTAGAACTCAACAAGGATTCAGTGGAGGCTAACGACGCTAATACGGGAGGATTCACTACATACGGCCGCTCTCCAGGGGGTGGCAATGATTCGCCTGCTAATGGATTTGGATATGGCGAAGGGTTTGGAAACTCTGGGTGGTAGCATGTACTATAGATGATCTCAAGAATTAGAGGCTGGAACGCCTGTGCCTTTGGAATTGGATCCAATAAAGCTGGCAGTCTGTATCAATCAAGTGTAGAGATGTAAGGGTACTGATATGCAAGTCCAATAGAGTATCAGAGTCTATCAGAGTCTATCAGAGTCTAACAGACCAAGTCACGTCCACCTTGCTACGTCCTCAAACTTCACTAGAGATCCGCCGAAAATATCCAAGGCACTGCCATATGTCAAGTCCACCTTGCCTTGACTGATATTCTGCACGCGAACCAAATCTTCCAACAGCTTGGCTCCACCAGCATAGACAATTTTTCCCTCAAACCCAGCAGGACACCACTGGCCCAACTTCAGGACCAACCTCTCATCAATTCCTTTGCAAAGGCCTTCGACATCGGCCGCATGAATCAACAACTCATCACAGTACTCAGAAACGCGCTCCAACAAATCAGCAGAGAGAACACTGTCCGTAAGAGTATGCCACTTGTTGATGCAAACTACCCATCTTGTTTCATGCGCAGTTGTCGTTTCACGGCAACTCAAGTCCACAACAAGCCTTTTTTTGCCTACCAAGCGGGAGATGCTCTTCAATTTCTCCCAATCAAGCACAATGCCTCCAGAAGCATCCTCGGAGAAAAGCCAGCTGGTTACGATCACATGCAGCGCATGATACTCGTCTAGCCACTGGAGAGCGTTTGAATCAGTGATTCCTCCGCCCACCTGCAAGTTATTGGGCCAAGTCTCACAGGCCAAGCGAGCAGCCTCGTTGTTTGCAGGGTTGGTGCCAAGCTTGATCACGTGGCAGCCGTGGATGGCGTGGTCTTTATATAGCTGGGCATAGAATGACGATGGTTTCGTAGACACAAAATTCTCCTTGGTGGAGGCCTGGGTGCATGTGTCATTGTCGGAGGTAAGCGACCCGCCCACAATCTGCTTGACTTGTCCTGCGTGAATATCCACACACCCTCTGAAGCGAGTCATGATGTATGTATAGAGTTTCGGTTTGAGGGCCGTTCCAGGGTAGGGGGCGAATGGAGAAGTGAAAATTTCTGGGTCCCGGAGGTTTGAGATGTGGAATGTTTGGATCTGAGATGTTTGGGGTGTGGGATGTCGGGATGTCGGGATGTCGGGATGTCGGGATGTCGGAAATGTTTGATGATGGAACCATAGATGAGGTGAAATGGGCAACGCGGTCTCCATGCAGGGACGCTCGTAGACTTTCATATCGCGCAGCGAAGAGCATCGGAACACTCCATCATGAGCGATGATTATATGGAAATCCAGCGGCGCAATTTCGAGGCTCAATTCGGGAGCTTGCTGGAGTTAGGATACGACGACAAGAGCGAAGCTGGTGCCGACTTTGTGGGGTTCAGCGATGGTGGCACCAGCAGCAGTGAGGCAAGCGACCAAGAGGGCCTGGAGCTCGAAGGCAGTCAGAGCGGGAGTGACCATGAAAGCCAGCAGCCACAAGGCCGCCAGCCCGGAGACATGGACCAGATATTCAGCGGGATTTCCCTGGCCCGCAGCAAAGCAAAAGCTGGCGGCCAAGCAGCCAGGGTGGTGAAGCTTTCGGAGTCGTTCGTTCCCACGCCCACGGGCCGGGCCGAGCGCAAATTGGCTCGTTCAGGGCGGGCGCCAACGCTAAAAGAGCTCGAGGAAAAGCAACGCGTGGCGGCCAAGGTCACCCGCAAGCAACAGCAGCAGGCCGAGGCCGAAGACGCCGCCAACTTGGAGAACGACCTCAAGCTCCAGCGCCTCTTGAAGGAGTCGCACATCTTGGCCCACAACATGGAGCATTCGGGGGCCGACTTGACGCTCCAGACCATTGACGTCGATGCACCCGTCGGCAACGCGCGGCGGCGCATTCTAGAGCAGCGGATCCGCCAAGTGTCGGCGGTGCACTCCTCTACTAACGGGCTTCCGCGAACATTGCAAAAAATGCCCATGAAGTTGCGCAAGTCCATGATCCAAGCGCGCGCCGAAAAAGCCAAGGCCTATGAGCAGGAGGCCCGCGACGCCGGCATTGTGCTTTCCAAGCTCAAGAAAGGCCAGTTGCGAGACATCGACCAGGGCACCGGCGCCACGCCCGCGCTGGACCGGTTGGGTTTTGGCACCAAGCAAAAGGCCAAGCCGCGCGACCGTGGCTTGAAGATCCAGAGCGTGGGCAAGTCCACCCGAAACGGTCTCCGCATCTCGCAGCACGAGTTTAACAGGATTTCCAAGGGAAGACGGTGAGCAGTGAGGCCGAGTGGTGTTGATTCAAAGTGCGCGCCAAGCATTGGCTAGTGCGGCGTGCAGTGGAATCTAGGGTGGCTTTTGGTTGGTATATGGCGCTTCTGCATGTATTATTAGTGAGGAGACAAGTGAGCAAGTTTGGGGCCAGCTTCATGAAGCTTTTTCGGCGCGTGGGTTTGCTGAAGCAGGTAGTCCAAAATGCGGGGCAAGGATGCCCAATGGAAATGCGAGAATAAGTGAATCTTATGATGAGGCATGTATCTGTATTTTTGGTGGTGCTTGTATTTCTGTACCATATGCCGCGGTTGGCCTGGCAAGAGCTATTCTCTTGCATGCCACACCAAGCAGCAAAAAGATTTCGCGGCAATTCGCTCTATACGTGAATCTAAACAAACCCATCACTGCCTGACTGCGCAGTTGTGTACCATCCGTTCACCTACACCCAGACATATACCCCAGCCATCGCCCAGCCACACACCCACACCATACTCCGTGATAGGCGAGTCGATCATTACGAAAATACTTTGATCTCTGCTACTTGAACCACGTGCAATAGACTCTGATCCATCGAGAACCTAGACCACGAGAACCACCACGTTGTCTGCTAGAGTGTCACCCTGCAGTTGCTGACCAAGCCTACTGACCACGCCCTGACCAAGCCTACTGACCACTCCTACTGACCACTCCTACTGACCACTCCTACTGACCACTCCTACTGACCACTCCTACTGACCATTCCCGCAAATTCACCCAGAACAAGCTTACATGTCCTTAGTCCCCAAGAAAAGAGGAGCCACGGCCCACAAAACCAAACCCACAAGCACAGTTCTACATGATCTCTCCAATAAAGGAAGAGTGCTTTCAGGACGGGTGGCGTCCAACTCCAGGCGCAAGCCCAGCTCCAACCGGCAAGTCAGTCGAGGCGACTTGTTCGTGGAGGATGCTTCCAACACCTCGTTTGGCGAAGACGCCATCCATTTCCACGAAAACAAGTCCACCATCATGTCCAATTTCGAGGAGTGGATCAAGCTCTCCACTGACAACAAAATCACATCCAAAAACTCCTGGCAATTTGCATTGATTGACTATTTCCACGATCTCAATGTCATCAAGGACGGCGACAACATCAACTTCCAGCGGGCCTCAGCCACCCTCGATGGATGCGTCAAGATCTATCTGAGTCGAGTGGAGTCTGCTGCGTCCGAAACCGGCAAATTGCTCAGCGGGCTTGCCACCAAAAAAGGCCAAACCGAGTTGGAAAGCGCTGAGCATGATGACGAGTCTGATGTGGAGGCAGATGCAGATCCAGTGAACAGCAAGAAAGAGAGGAGGATCAACCGGGTGGTGGAGTCGACTTTGGTGCCGTTTCTGCTGATCGAGATCAAGAAGTTGGACCAGGAACTCGCCATCGATCCTCTTTTCAAAAAGGCGTTGGCCGACTTTGATGAGGGCGGCGCCAAGAGTCTACTTTTGAATACCTTGAACATCGATTCTTCTGGAAGAGTGGTTTTCGATACCACCACAATTAAGTCTGATGAGAAAACCCCTGATGCTGTGACCGATCATGTCTCCGCCAATGACCCTACTTACGCTCTCTCCTCGGACGTCGACTTCACCAAGCTTCGAACACTTCTTGGCGGCGCTTCGTCATTGGAACCCTTGGTCATTTGCCCATCGATGAAAGACCTCAAAACTGTTTTGAGCGATGTGAATAAGGCAAAGACCATACTAGGGGACGTCAATTCGAAGCTAGCGGCAGACGACTATGAGGAGAAGGATATACTTCCGCCTGACGAGCCTAACTTGCCTGATTACGACATTGATCTAGATATGGACTTGGATGATAATTTTCCGCTAGATGAACCGGAGAACGCCGACCAGCATGCCAATGCACCGCAAAGTTTGAATTACTTACCCGAAGAAAGTATGCCGGAGGAAAATAGGCCGGATGAAAGTGTACCCGCTGATAAGGTGTTGGACGGTGATCTCATGGCATATTTCGATGACAACATGAAGACAAATTGGAGAGGCCCTGAGCACTGGAGAGTCGCCGCTCTCAAAAAGTCCAAAAACTTGGGAACTAATAAGGCTCCAAAATCCAATGCTGAAGCACCTGCCAAGGCCAAGAAAAACAATGTGTTGATTGACTTTTTTGAAGAGTTGGATGAGGATCACGTGGAGAAAATCTTCCAAAAACCAAAGAACCAGTTCCAGATTCTCATTAAGCCCGAAGATAGAGTCAGCGAAGACCTATACATCCTCCCAGATGACATAAAGTTCAACTCACAGAAGCTTGTAAACCTCTTCCTCAAACCAAGCAAGAACATCAGAACCTTTGTCAATAGATCTAAGTACGACTCGGGGGATTCGGAGCGGAAGTATACCGATCAAAACTTCTTTGCAGACAAGTACCGGGAAAACGAAAAAAGCCAGTTAGAAGAAGAGAGACAGGAGAGGTTAGCTGTATCATTTCATCAAGCTGAATTGGAGGACTACGACAACGATAATTATGAGGGCATCGACTTCAATGACGTTTTAGGTGGAGAGGACGGGCCATTCCAGTCGGAAGAGAAGGAGGAGGACGCAGGCACGCAAGTTGTTGCCGGCCGAAAAGCACGTCCAGAATACGTGAACTTTTCCCGCGTGGCTAAGCGCGTGGACGTGAAATTACTCAAGGACAATTTATGGAGATCGATCAAGCAGGAGGATGCAGCAACTCAAGAACCCGCAACCTCCGAAGCACCTTCCAGTACTGTGGAAGCAAAGCGGAAAGACTTCAAAAACGTGGTGGATGTGATCGGGAAAATGTACCGTCCTGAAGAGAAACAAGATCTTTCGACAAGTTTTTGCTTTATATGTCTACTCCACTTGGCTAATGAACATGGTCTATCTATCGAGGCCACAGAGCAACACGACAATTTGTTGATCGGGGGCTTCTGAATTTAGTGGATGCACCCATATCTATAATGAATCTCAATATTGATGACCAGAGACACTCTTGTGTAGCTCAATCGTCCGGGTATTGACTGACTCGGGATCGCACCACAGGGTTCCTAAACGTTAAATCGGCTTTCGCAGTGGTGCATGCACGACCTTCCATAACTTTCTAGCGAGACGTGACAACGCCACAAGCACCGCCTCCAGCAACCATGCTTCTTCCCTTCCGCTTAGTGCATGGCCAGTATATGACATCCTCCATTTATGCCAGTCTGTGGAGGGCTTACTCGCATAGTCTCCGGGCCTCTCGCTTTCCCAGGGCTAAAGCCTGCTCGCTAAGTCATCGGTCGGTGTCTACGTCAACCATATCCATGCTCTCCAGTATGGAGCAAGCCGCCAACTCCGAGCTGGGTAATCCTCAAACGCAGGCCGAATTTTACAAAAGCTTGATCGCCACAAACTATCCCCAAATTGTCGTGCAGCGATATGAGACACCTGGCATTGCTTCTAACGCACAATGTGACCAATACTATATCGAAGCTTTAAATCGAATGGGCAAGAAGGCAAAAGCCGAGCAAGTTGCCAATGAGATTGCAAAAGGTACCGCTCATGAAGCATCCCAGCTGGGCATGTCGGGAAAACCAGCGTTTGCTGCGGGAGTGGGATCCAGGAATGATCCAGTGCACGTGGTTGTCTCCGAAAGCGGTTTCACACTTTTATCCAAGTGGCTCAAGTGGTTGATTCCACTTGCAATCTTTACGTATGGTGCTTCCAACGCATTCAACTACCTTGTGGAAAACGGCACCATCTTCCGCAACTCTGAGGTTGCCGATAAGTCTATTGACGTATCGCAGTCTACAGTTAGATTCAAGGATGTACAGGGATGCGACGAGGCCCGTGCTGAGTTGGAGGAGATTGTGGATTTTTTGAAAGACCCTTCGAAGTTCACTGGCTTGGGTGGTAAGTTGCCAAAAGGTGTGTTGTTAACCGGTCCACCGGGAACAGGTAAAACCTTATTGGCGCGTGCCACCGCTGGCGAAGCAGGCGTTCCTTTTTTTTTCATGTCTGGCTCGGAATTTGATGAGCTCTATGTCGGCGTCGGAGCCAAAAGAATTCGGGAGTTGTTCACTCAAGCGCGGGAAAAGTCGCCAGCTATCATTTTTATTGATGAATTGGACGCAATTGGAGGCAAAAGGAACCCAAAAGACCAAGCTTACGCTAAGCAAACATTGAATCAATTGTTGGTGGAGCTAGATGGGTTTTCGCAGTCCGAGGGCATCATCATCATCGGAGCCACCAATTTTCCCGAATCCTTGGATAAGGCGCTTACCAGACCCGGCCGTTTTGACAAGGAAGTTGTGGTCGAATTGCCCGATGTTAGAGGTCGCGTTGACATTTTGAAGCACCACATGGAAAACGTTGAGACGGCTGATAATATCGACCCAACTGTGATTGCCAGAGGAACCCCGGGCTTATCAGGGGCCGAGCTAATGAATTTGGTAAACCAGGCTGCAGTGCATGCATCTCAGCTCTCTGCGCCTGCGGTCGATATGTCACATTTTGAGTGGGCTAAGGATAAAATTTTGATGGGAGCTGCCAAAGAAAAGATGGTTATCACGGAGGAGGCAAGAAAGAATACCGCATACCACGAGGCTGGGCATGCCATCATGGCTATGTTTTCCCCAGCAGCGACGCCTTTGTATAAGGCCACAATCTTGCCTAGAGGAAGAGCATTGGGAGTGACATTCCAATTACCCGAGATGGACAAAGTCGACATGACAAAAAAAGAGTGCTTTTCGAGATTGGATGTGTGCATGGGCGGAAAGATCGCCGAGGAAATGATTCACGGGCCCGAGAACGTGACCAGCGGGTGCTCATCAGACTTGGCCAGTGCCACGGGAATGGCAAGGGCAATGGTGGCCTCATACGGTATGAGCGATAAAATCGGTCCCGTGAGACTCAGCGACGATTGGGAGTCGTGGTCCCCAAAAATCAGGGATATGGCTGATCAGGAGGTGCGGGAGTTCTTGCTCTCTTCGGAACAGAGAACTCGCGACATGCTCCAGGCCAAGAAAGTGGAGTTGAAGCGCCTCGCCGAGGGCTTGTTGGAGTACGAAACCTTGAACCGCGAGGAGATGGAGGCAATTGTTAAGGGCGATGCCATCAGCAAGCCCAAGACCGTGAGTAATACGGTAATCAAGTCATCTGGCAACGGCCGCTTGGAGGTGATCAGCGAGCCGGCCCCGATTCCCGCTGAAGCATGAGAATCCAGTACATAGTTTAATTAATGAGTGACAGAAATTAGAGCTGTCGGGTGGACGACAGTGAGCCTAGGGGACTGCATTGAAATTACGGTCGGTGCCAGGACCCGAGTGTAGCTGGCTGCACCTTATGGGTGCTAGCTCATTAGTGTTCAGCTACATACAATGTGACGTATTTATGGTATTTCAGATTTAATATGGTTACACAGGTTTAGTATGGTTACACAGGTTTAGCGTTGGCCACCATTCTGGAAGAAGCTGGCAAGCTGGGCGCCGATATTGGCGTTTGGCGGAGCGCCGTAGTTTCCCTGAGGGGGATAGCCTTGTTGAGGAGGATAGCCTTGTGCAGGAGGGTAGCCTTGTGGAGGAGGATACCCGTTGTTTTGTGGGGGATAGCCGTTGTTCTGTGGGGGGAATGCGTTGTTTTGGAGGTTCGGCTGTGGTGGCTTGTTGGAAAAAAGCCCGCTCAATGGGTTCGTGCCCAGAGCATATGAGATGAAGTCCTGATTACCAGAGTTGCTGACCTTGGCGAAGTGGTCCTCGGACTCGCCAGGCCGGTTGGATTTGGGTCCGTTTCGGGTGGAATTGGTGGGCATCTTGCGGGACATGGCCTTGGACGAGATGCCTGTGCCGATCTCGATATCGGGCTCATCAATAACTATGCCGCTAACCAACGGTTCTCCGCCGGTACCTCCCCACTGCGCCAGCACCACCCACTGCCTGTCTGCATCGGTCAACCGCTGAATGGGGATGATGGAGATGCCGTGCTGGTAGTTGCAACAGTCCCTGGGTCCGAATCCAACACCCCATCTTGTTCTCAAGGGCAAGGCGCCGTCCTTGTTGAACGATTGGAGCACGTTCTCTGCCTCTTTTCTGGAATACACCTTGACAAACGCGTGCTTTCTTTCGCTGTTCAAGATGGTGGATTGAACCTCTGCGTAGGGCTTCAAGTGGGAAGCAAGCTGCCTCTCGTCCATACCACGGGGCACACCTCCAATGAACAAGGTCCGGGACAACACCTTGAACGAGCCTTGCGGTAAGGTCTTGTCGAAGCCGGTATTTCTAGGGCGGAAGTGAGGATTGCTTGGCTCGTTGATTTCCTGCTGAGGGGGCTGCATGAACCCCTGGTTGTCGTTGCGGTGCCCGCCATCGTTTCCGCCGTGCCTGTCGTAGCGGCCTGATGGCGACCGCGACCGGTTTCTTCTGGAGTATCCACCTTCGTCACGGCCTCTGCGGTCGTTGTAGTTGCCGTGCATGCCGTTGTTGTTGAAGTTTTGGCCCTGGCCTGGCCCCTGCGCCTGGAATCCCTGGGCGCCGTAGTTCTGGGCGGGGTTAGGACCTTGAAATCCCGGGCCCATGGCCACGCCTGGTTGTCCTTGCAAGTTCTGCATGTTGGGCACGGGGGGCATGCCTGGCACCTGGGTGGCCGGTTGCGAGCCCTGGCCCTGCATTTGTTGCAACATGTTGAAAATGTACTCCTTGCTTCCAGGCTGGTTGGGCTGCGCGTTCTGAGCAGGCGGCGATTGCACCGGTGGCGTCGAGCCGGATTTTCCAGCCAACGCGGATAACTGTGACAAAATATTGTTGGCGTTGTTGGCGTTGGCGTTGGTGTTGGCGTTGGCGTTGGCGTTCGCAGGCACGGCGCTCGCTGGCGCTGGCGAGTCCGCTGGTGGGGTCTCGGTTTTCTTGGCCAAGGACGCAAGCGTCAGCAAAATGTTCCCGGCGTCGTTGGTGGCAGGCGCCGCAGTTGTAGGCGCAGGTGGGAGAACAGGTGCTTTTCTTCCCACAGGCAGCCCCGGCGGAGTCAGAGACTTGAAATGCTTCTCCCGGATGCGGGCAATTGTCTCGGGGCTGAAAGTCAGCGCACGCTCCCAGATGTCCACCAACTTGCCAATCTTCACCTTGGTGGCAGGCACAATGGTCAAGTCCATGGCGTCATCAACTATAGGTTCCACCAACTCACTGACGCGGTGCACACCAGCACCGAAGGTGCCCTCGGGGGCCAGGGCATCAAGCGGTTCGTTCTTCTTCTTGGCCTCGTCCATGTACACTCTGACAATGGAGTCCACCACGTATAGGGCGCCCAATTTATGGGATGAGGGCGTGGCTTTACAGCTAGAGTACAACGAGGCAATGATCTTGGACTCGTCGGCCACGTTCTTGACCGCGATGTCAGTCAACTTCTTGATCCGCGTGCCCGAGACTCCAGGAGCCTTCAAAGTAGGCAACTCCTGCAAAATATTTTCAAACTCTTCGATTGCAGACATCGTGTAGATTTACAATCTTGGATATCTCTACTGATACCTGGGGGTACTTGAATAAATACCTGGTGGACAATTAATAGTCAAGACAAAGGCGATCTAGCGCACGCAAGAGTTATACTTGATCGGTGGCCGGTTCAACGCTCAGTCTGTTGGATAGTATCAGGCCAATACTATCTGGTCAATACTTAGACAGTCGCAGTGCTTCTTCACTCTCGATACTGGGTCTCTCGATATCCGTTTAGATACTTGGTCTCTCAGTACTGCGTATTCAATACTGCGTCTCTCAATACTGGGTCTCCCAATACTTGGTCTCTTGATACTCGGTCTCTTGATACTCGGTCTCTTGATACTCGGTCTCTTGATACTTGGTCACCAATTACAATACGTTATTTTACTACCTCAAACACCCGGCTAGTTATAGAATGGAACTTTGCTGGATTGAAGCGGCGTATTAGCTGGGATATGGCTAGGGTGTAGATAGACGGAGGCGGTTCTCGGATGAGAGGGACTTGGGGGTTCAACGTTGGGCGGAAGGATTGCTCGGGGAAGACGAGTTTCGCGGGCGTTTTTATACCGCCGCGGTGCGCGCACGCCTGGTTTTTTTATGCCGCATGCCGGCCCAGCGCATGATGAAGATTACTGCGAGAGCCGCAGTAGGCCGAAAAAACCATACTGGAAAACCTTAGCGAAAAAATCCCCTTGCAAAAAATCCTGTACTAAATTTGCCGTACTGAGAAAATCCCGTACTCAAGGTTCCCGCCCGCTATTCCACATCGCTTACCATGTTGGGTAAAAGCTTCATACGGTGTAACTCTGGCTCTGCAGCTGGTTCCGGGGCCCCGGTCATCCGTGCCACCCTTCTATTACTGCGCACGCCCGTCATTACTGCTGATTTGCCCAAGTTTCAGCAACAATATTACGACTACCAGTCCGAACTATGGAAGCGGTTAATGTGGACTTTCCCCAAGTGGTTTTACTATAGACCCGGGACCATAGCCGAGCAAAGGTACAGGGAATTGAACAAGCCGCCTGTCTTTAATAATCCCAACCTTGAGTTTGTGGGCGGCAGACCTGAAATCAGACATCAGAGAGACAGAAGATTCAAGCAGGAGCTTCGGTTGCCCAAGACTTACGACGAATCTGAATCGGAGGATTCGTCGGCAGTCGCAGTGGCCAAGGATAACTTGTCCCGAAAAATCGTGCCTAATTCTAGGACCACCGAGGCGGACCAGACGAACGACCAAACGTCTTTGGAAAGGAGTTTAGCCAGAACTCTATACTTGGTGACGAGCGAAAACGGTAAGCCTTTATCATTTCCCTCGTTTGCCAACGAAGGAGCCACTCCTCTACATAAAACAGCCGAGGATGGCCTTATTTGCGTGGGCGGAAACGGCATGAACTACTTCAACGTGTCACCCAAGCCCTGCCATGTGAACTCGTCCGAAAGTGGCGAAAAGGAGTTTTTCATTAAGCTGCACATATTGTCGGGGGACTTCAAGGCGCAGAATAACGTGGTCCACCGCTGGTTGTCGAAGGAGGAACTTGCGCAGGTTTTGGAGGAAAAGTATTACAATAGCATCAGTCATTTGATCAGCGACGTCTAGGGCCTGGAAGTGATTCACACTAGGCCAGTGGTGGATACGAGTTGAGGAACGCGTCATTCGCCGTAGAGCTACTCCAGAGGCAGTGACGTGGCGTCATTAAACGCTTACTACAGTGCCGTGTTGCTTTGGCCGCCCTGTTGAAGTCCATGTACATAGATAGAACCATAAAGAGGCTTTCTGGTAATATATCCAGAAGTACCACTAAGAGGACTGGTCACTTAGATGCTCAAAGGCATATCCATGGCACTTTACAGCATAACTTATTCAAGTCATGTAGACAGCAGACACTCTTTGGCTAGTTCAAAACCACCTGGCAAGCATCCATTCCAGTGTTCCGATGATTTCCTCAAATTTGTTTCAAGTACTCCAAAAACTCATTCGATTGCTCCAGTTTTATGTTCCAGCAAATAAATATTGTTACTTCCAAAAAGCCGCTTCACAAATCTTTTTTTCCTCTGATGACTTGTTCTGCCGCCCAAACAGAACGATCCAAGACTGCGCCCACAGTCAAGACACCGGCAACCGAGCTGACCACGCCCAAGACAAAGCCGGACCAAGTCTTGGCATACTCCTCCCGGTTGATGATCTTCATGGGCGAGATCTCAAAGTGGAAGAACGCCCCAGGAACACCTCCTTGCGCATGTAGGGTGTTTTGATGGTCTTCGTCCCTTCCTCCGACAATCGGTCTATCGTGAGTAACCACGGAAAATTGGTTTGTGTCGATAGCAGGCTTGACATCGTCCAAGAACTCCACTCTTGTGGCCACCACGGAAAGATAGTAGTTGATGACATGACTCTTTCTCGGCTGGTCAAAGACGTAGCCGTCCAAGGGTTTTGTGGAAGGCGCGTTCTCGTCATCGCTGGAAACTGACATTGCCGACGAGGGATCCGCACCAAACGAGAAGTGGTTGATCTTGTGCCTCATGGTGAACTTGTCCTTGTACTTGACCCACAAGGACAAGTCGTGCGCATGCCTTCCCGACTCGGTGAAGGGCGTGCCGGGAGAAAAGTGCAAGTTGCCCGAGATGCGGTTGACCTTGGCTGAGCCCTTGACGCGGCACCCCTCGTTGTTCTCAATGCGCAGCTTCATCTTCTCCACGTAGCCCTCAGCTTCGCACTGGGCAATATCGGATCCGTCGTAAAAGCCCCACTTCTTGGTGGCATACGCCAAGCGCACCGACTCACACGTGTTGCAGCAAAACTCGGAGTCGCCCTGCGGCAACGCGCCGTAACACGAGCCACATGGTTTGTTTTCGGATTTCTCCTGTGGCGTCAATCCTTTGCATACTTCTGCAACAGACTCGCTGCCCTCCAAAATCAGCAAGTCGTCCTTGATCTCTTCACCCAGCAGAAGCACGCGGAACACCTCGAAGCCCGACTGGATGACGTTCATGTGCATATCGCCGGTGAGGTCCAATATATCCATGGAAAGCACGCCGCACGGCACATCGGGAAACGTCACGTCCAAGCGGATATCGAGCTGCTTGTTGACGTCACGGTCCACCACCAAATGCGGCCGCAACACCACGCTGGTGTAGTCGTAGTACTCGTTGCGGATCAACACCATCACTACAAGGATGCACACCATGGTGATCAAGCCTCCGGAAGCGGTCTTGACCTTTGCATCCTCCACGGTCTTGGCAAACGCATCTAGCGATAACAATCTTGGTTTGGCCGGCATGGCGATGGAGACTGGGGGCGGGGATGCGACGGTAGTGGGTGGGAAAGTGACTGGGTGTCCTGTGGTGAATTTTCGCACGCCTACACGCGCAGTGGAGATGTACCGTTGCGTGAGGAGCGCAGGGTCTGGGGGAATACCATGGGCCGAGTTGCAATACAAACGCGACCGTCATTGAAGAAAAGGGAGGAACCGCTGGAAATGTCGGATTTATTGGATGCAAGCCTGGTCCCAAAGAGCGGGCTGGGTACCGGCCATGGAGCCGCTGGCGTGAAGGTGTCCACGCCGCACCCTGTGACCGCACACTGTGACCGCACACTGTCATCATACTGTCATCATACTGTCATCAGCGCACACTGTGATAGCGGAGTGCATACTCTGTAGCTTCACTGTGGACATTTGCGACTGGGTTTAATGAGGCCGGGCGGCTCGAAACAGGCATCTCGATCTTCACCTTCCTTTTGTAGTCTACAGCTTGTCCAATCGTTTACGAAAAAGTTGTACTCGGTCATCAGTATTGCACTGTCCTCGGGTACAAGCCCGCGGGCTCGCAACGGGGTATTCCGTTAGTAGTGTTATGGCTCTGGATGGCTCTGCATTGATGATTCCTGCATATAGCACCACGAGCGACCCATCAAGGCAAGATGAGATGACGCGGCCGGCGCGACTATGCCCAGCACATGTCGAGTGGAAAATGCGGCCCTGCCAGGCGTGCGCGCTTTCGCATCCACCTCATCCTTACCCCCATGAGCATGTCCATGTTCAGCAGCTTGCGGCTCCATCTGGTCCAGGACTTGGACCGCAATGGCAAGCCACTGGTGCTGGAGATCGGGTTAGTCTCCGTCAACGCCAGTGGAACGCGTGTGATCAACACGCGCCATGACAAGACCATCCGAGTGTGGAAATGCCTCTCGCTGTCGCTAGCGGACCCCGTGGTGATCGAATCCATGCACCAGGCCGCCGTGTCGGGGGCGGATTGGCTTCCAAACACTCAGCTGGACTTTGCCACGGTGGGCGGCGACCTGAAGGTGAAAATATGGAAGGACTCGGGCGTGTTGGACCGGCAATTCTCCGTGGAGGGGGCGGCGCGGCTCGAATATCTTCTGTACTCTGCAGATGGCTGCGTGTTGGCGGTCGCTTCGCCTGATGCCGTTTACCTCTGCGATGCGGTGAACGGCTACGCCCAATTGCACTGTGTTCCCCAGCCCGCGCCCGTTACAGACATCAAGTGGCTTAACCAGGGGCACGGCGTGCTCTTGGTGGCCACCGACGACGGGCGCGTTCTCGTGTACCATTTGGGCGTGCGCCCCGAGTTGGTCCATACGCTCACCGGGCCCCGGCTGGTGGCATGCTTGTTGGTGGACCCAAAAGGTCGGTACTTGGCGGCAGGCTCACGCGAAGGCGTGGTGTACTTGTGGCGCACCTCCGACTTGATGGCCACGGGGGTCTTGGCGGACGTGGACCTGGAGATCGCCTCCTTGGCATGCAGCAGAGATGGCCAATACATTTTTGTAGGGTACGGGCTGGACGCCAACTCGCGGATCTACGATGCTTGGACCATGGAGCTTGTGTATGAGGTTCCTGGCACGCCTCGTCTGCTCGTGGGATGGGTGCCCAACCGGCAAATGATAGTGTTTCTGGAGGACAAGAACCGGGTGATGGGCTACGGGCGGAAGGAAGAACGCGACGCGGCCGAAAAGACGGCCGGAATGGAAAGGAGCAATGCCGGTGACAGAGACCTCACCGACGACAGAGACAGTGCCCGGGACAGGAGCGGTGCTGGGGACAGGAATAGTGCCAGGGACAGGAGCGGTGCTGGGGACAGAAATAGTGCCAGGGACAGAAATAGTGCCAGGGACAGAAACAGTGCCAGGGACAGAAACAGTACCAGGGACAGAAACAGTACCAGGGACAGAAACAGTGCCAGGGACAGAAACAGTGCCAGGGACAGGAACAGCACCACAGACAGGGCCAGAGAATGGGAAAGGGACACCAGAAACAGAGACAGAAATACGGCCAGGCATTAGGCGGTCAGGTGCGTCTCCCACATGGCAGGTTATCATACAAAAAAGCAGTTGAAAGCAGCAAAGTCCAAAAGGAACAAGGTTGAAAGAGTGCAGATAAGTAGCATAAGAGGAGTCTGGAAAAGTCAGAGACCGACTGGAAAAGGCAGAGAACAGACTGGAAAAGTCAGAGAACAGACTGGAGGCAGAGAACAGACTGGAAAAAGCATAATAAGAGGCAGGAAAGGTTGCATGAGAACAGTGGAAGGAGATAGTCGTTCAAAAGCCGCATGTGAAAGAGCGCCAAGAGATGGGGCCGGAAACAGACAAGGCAGAACGAAGTGCTCTCGTGTAAGCTTTTCTAGACCAAGGCTCGAGAGGTGCATACAGCAAAATTCTCTGGCCACCAAGGCGCGTGGGTGCGCCGAAGGTGCGTAGCGCGGTTCTGGAAATAGCCTCTTGACACACGTACCGTTTGCATTCTCAGAGGACTCGGTGGTCCTGCAGGCAACGCCCCGCGACCGCTTTTTTGAGCCTTTTTCGGGATTGACTTTCGCGCAGTCTTTTTGTTATGAATGGCACGGACGCTTTTGGCTATCTCATTTCCTTTCTCCTCACTAGAGCTATCCCCTTGAGACCACCCACGGCACCCCCGCAAGAATTTCGCTAGCAACCTGGCTCTCTAGTTGCTGCTTCTCCTGCACGTCCTTCTGCCCCGCCCCGCCACCTGTGGCAATTCTCCGAAGGGCCCATTGCCTCCTAGATTTTCTTTTCCGCTCAAGCCTGCTTCGGCCTCGTCCGCTCTCCCGAGGGCTCCTCCCGATACTTGCCACTCCCACTGCTAATTTGTTGATATTATTGTCTTCGTGACCGCCTCACCTTTACCCGCCTTGCTCTAATCCGCCTTGCCATTTCAAGCCACCACCGCCATCAATGGACAGTTTCTCCCACTCGACCTTCCGGTCGTTTTCTGCCGCCAGCACGCCTTCCATTAACTCCTCATCCGCCAGTATATCCCGCGTAGCCCTGGGTCCCATGGCTGCCTCAAATATGTCCATGAACAAGGCCTCTCTGGCGAAGGACCACATGTTCTATAAGAGCAAGATGTTGTTGCGAAGGTTGAGTGAGTTCCCCGGTATGCAGCCGTACATCGAACAGGCCCAACTCAGCGCTGAACGGTGTGCTGAACAACAGGCGCTTGCTTTGTCCCAGCAGTTACTGCAAACAGATGGCTCGCCCAACGCGTTTCGAAGCTCTACTGGCTCGGGTGGCTTCTCCATCTATCTGGACAATTCGGCCGTGTCTGCGTCTCAGACCCCGCTTCCGTTGTCTAAGAACATCTTTACCTTCACTGCAGGCGTTCTTCCTGCCAACTTAAGGCTGGACCCGGCCACACTGGTGTGGAAATTGTTCCAAAGAGGCACGCCTTTGTGCTTAATATTCAATAGAATCGTTCCCGATCATCCCATCGACATCGTCGAAGGCGATGACCTCAGAATGTGCAAGAAAGCCGTCTACGACTTTGTGGTGGCGGTGAAGACCCATTTGCTGGTGGATGACGACTCCATGTTCACCATATCGAACGTCTTTTCAGAAAACTCCCACGATCTCCTAAAAATCGTCGACACCATCATGACTTTACTTGACCAATATCCGGTCACACGGTTGGACCCTGCCGAGGAAGAGTTATTGGGTGGCTTTGCCGACCTCAAGACCACAGACGACCGCTCCAAGGTGTTCAAAGAATTAATTCAAACTGAGCGCAAATACATCCTGGATCTCGAGCTTTTGATTGCCTATAGAAACGAGCTACAGTCCGCGGATGCGCTTTCTTCGGAGCAGCTCCATGTATTATTCCCGAATCTCAATGATATTGTCGATTTCCACCGACGCTTATTGTGCGGACTTGAATGCAACATCGATGTGCCAACGAAATACCAGCGAATCGGCTCCGTCTTTATTCATGCCTCCAACGGTCCTTTCCGTTCGTACGAGCCGTGGACCATTGGTCAAATTGGAGCCATTGAGCTAATAAACCGAGAGGCCGCCAACCTCAGAAAGTCGTCTTCTTTGATTGATCCTGGTTTCGAGCTACAGTCATTTATCATCAAGCCCATCCAGCGTCTTTGTAAGTATCCATTGCTACTAAAGGAGTTCCTCAAAACCTATAATGATTCCGTCGATGCAACATACTACAATGAACTTCTGCTCGCGAATGCCGCGATGAAGGAGGTAGCCAACCAGGTCAATGAAGCGCAAAGACGGTCGGAGAATGTGGGATTCCTACATAATCTTCTCGACCGCGTCAAGAACTGGCGTGGGTTCAATTTGCGTGACCAGGGTGACTTGCTATACCACAGCCCGGTTTCGATAAAGGACGGAGACAGTGACAAGGAGTACGTGGCATATCTTTTTGATAAGATCATCTTCTTCTTTATTGAATCGGTTCCTGTCGATAAACAGAAGGAAAAGAAAAAGAGAGAACTTTTGTCCTCGAGGAAAAAAAGTAATAGTAATGTGTCCGGCTCCACGGCTAATTTGTTGGAGTCTCTCAGCGGCGCCAGGGACAGCACCACTCTTGAATTGAAGGGACGAGTGTACATTTCGGAGATCTACAATATTCAGTCAGCCAACCTTCAAGGCTATACCTTGGTGATATCGTGGTCGGGAAAGAAAGAAAGTGGGTCGTTCACTTTGCGTTATAAGACCGAGGAGCCCAGAAACCAGTGGGAGAACTGCTTGAGAGCTTTAAAGAGCAATGAAATGAACAATCAGCTACAGAGGAAGCTTAGAGATTCCAGAGGGTCTCTTGGCACCAACTATTCCAATGATGTCGTGAGTGGGCAGCACGGAGGATTCCATGCTGTCGAATCCCCTACGCACAAATCAGAAACATCAGAACAGAGGCACACATCGTCGTCCTCCACTTTTAGCATGATGAAGTTGGGCCGGCACGGGTTCCCCAACAATCTGCCGGTGTACTTCGAGTCGCTGCCGGCGTCGCCTGCCGGTCTGCACATTCACATTAAGCTATTCTACAAGAGAGCCGAAGTGCAGGACGCGTTGGCAGTGTCTACTGGCATTTCGTTCCAGGAGTTGCACCATAAGATAGCTTCATACATTGCCGCCAGACCAGAGGTGAGTGAGGACGTGATCATCAACAAACTCAGGTACAAGGACGAAGAGGGCGATTTTGTGGTGATTGATTCGCTGGACGATTGGCAGCTTGCAATGGATATGATGGACGAGTTGGCGGATCAAAACAACTCCGAGCGCTCATTGAATGTGTGGGTGTCGTAGCGATACGGCAACTCACACTAGTGTGCAAGCAAAATCCGCCGTCATGCCTTGTGCAGTAGGAGAGGCTAATGTCAAGCTTTGGCCGAGGAAGGTGGGCCTGCACGTGACGTCCAGGACCCAGTGGAGTTGAGTGTGTAAGCGGAGTCTCACCGTCGGCGCGGGGCCCATGCTCTTATTTGAACGCTTGCTCGCAGCAATTTGGACTCTGAGGAGGTCACCATGGTTAAAATCAAGCGTGACCAATGAGGGCGGCACCCGAGGCTGGTCGGGCTCCGGACCGGCTACATGCAATGCTTGTGGCCAGTGCAATGCTTGTGGCCAGGGCAAAGGCTAAGCTTCAAGCATCATTCTAAGCGCATGGCGCGAAGAGCCGCGCTGAAAGCAGTCCGGCACGTGACGGCATTATCAACATGGCCCGTATGATTGGACGGGCGCGCCATCGCTCCGGCACCGTCTTCGCCAGACAAAGGCCCAGGGCATATAGCCACGAGACCTGATTCCGTGCACCTCCTGCGCCAATGGCTGTGCTTGCGACATGTAGACGTTTTCCATATCGCCACGTCAGCCTCGCCTCGTTGCCTTGCCTTTTTTCGCCGTGGTCTCAAATACCTCGCCTATACCTCGTTTATACCTCGCTTTAAATACACCTCGCGATTTCGCAGGTGGAAACTTCTCTACTACTCACTACTCGTTTCCTCCCAAGAAACCCACGCCACACCGCCGTCAGCCACACAATGCTCTCCCGAATGCCCATTGCCCGCACGTGCTTGAGGCAGTTCACTACTAAAGGGCACCAGTCGCTGCGCTCCCTACATTCAGCGTATCATACCAGTTCCCACGCTGAACCCACCCAAATCTGCAACCAACACCGCCGCCATGGCGTCAATTCCGGTACTTTTGCCAGGGAAACCAACCACTCGGGATTCCCCAACCCCAGTCCCCGTACACGGGCGTCGGTTGTTGGTGCACGGGCCTCGGTTGTTGGTGCACGTTTCCTTTGCAGCACAAGTCGGGCGGCGTTTGGCCACATGAGCGTTATCAGTGCAGAACACGGGGAAGTGCCATGGCATGAAATGAGCGCAGAGGACAAAGACATTCTTTCGGAGGAGAGAGCCGTCGACCACGTGGACGTGTGCATTGTCGGAGGAGGGCCTGCAGGCATCGCCACGGCCATCAAGTTGAAGCAGCTAGACAACGAGTCAGGAAGTGGGCAGATGCGGGTGGTGCTCCTCGAGAAAGCCGCGGACTTCGGCTCGCACATGGTCAGCGGCGCAGTGGTGGAGCCGCGGGCGTTGCGCGAGCTCTTTCCCGAGCTGGAGCACTATTCGGCCACGGGAGAAGGCATGCCGTTGCCCAGCGACCTTGTGACCATGGCCGAACGCGACGAAATGAAGTACTTGACGTCTGAATACGCGTTCTCGTTGCCGGAGCCGCCGCAAATGGCCAACAAGGGCAAAAACTACATTGTGTCGTTGAACCAGACCGTGCAATACCTCGCTGAACAGGCCTCGGATATCGGCGTGGAAATGTACCCGGGGATCGCCGTCAGTGAACTCATCTACAATGACAACGGCACCGCGGTCAAGGGCGTGGCAACCAAGGACGTGGGGGTCGCGCGGGACGGGCGGCCCAAGCAGTCATTTGAAAGAGGCATGGAGTTCCACGCCCGCCAAACCGTGCTAGCCGAGGGCTGCCACGGCTCGCTCACCAAGAAGGCCATGGCCAAGTTCAACCTCCGCGAGACGTGCAGTCCGCAGACGTATGGGTTGGGGCTTAAGGAGGTGTGGACGGTCCCAGAAGAGAACTTTGAAAAGGGGCTCGTGGGGCATACCGTGGGGTTTCCGCTCCCAATGGATGTGTATGGCGGAGGGTTCATGTACCATTTCGGGGACTGCATGGTGGCCGTGGGTCTTGTGGTGGGCTTGGACTACGCAAATCCTTACATCTCGCCCTACGAAGAGTTCCAAAAGATGAAGACCCACCCTTACTACGCCAATGTGCTTGAGGGCGGCGAGTGTGTGTCGTACGCCGCCCGTGCGCTCAACGAAGGGGGCTACCAGCTGATCCCCAAGCTCCACTTTCCGGGCGGCCTTCTTGTGGGCTGCGCAGCTGGATTCATCAACTTGCCCAAGATCAAGGGCACTCACACGGCCATGAAGTCGGGGCTTGTGGCCGCAGAAACCATTTTCAAGCACTTGGGTCTGTTGGATCCGGTCGACGAGGACACCGACATGACGCCAGTGTGGGATTTGAAGGATTACGAGGAGAGCTTCAAGCAGTCGTGGGCATACGAGGAGCTCTACGAGGTGCGCAACGTCCGCCCTTCGTTTGATCTTCTCCCTGGCCCATTGGGCTTCTTGAGCGGCCTTTCTCACGCGGGGCTCACCACCATGATCACCAAGGGAGCAGAGCCTTGGACTCTTTCAGTAGAGCACACGGATGCAGAGGCCACGCAGGAGGCTGCCAAGCATGTGCCCATTGAGTACCCAAAACCCGATGGAAAGCTCACCTTCGACATCCTCACGTCGGTGTCCAGAACCGGGACCTACCACCAGGAAAACGAGCCGTGCCACTTGCGCATTCCTGGACAAGATTACCGCAAGCACGCCGAGATTTCGTGGCCCAAGTTCAAGGGTGTGGAGAGCCGGTTCTGCCCCGCAGGCGTTTACGAGTACATCGAGGACAAGAGCGAGCCAATGGGCGTCAAGTTCAACATCAACAGTCAGAACTGCATACACTGCAAGACTTGTGACATCAAGGTGCCCACACAGGACATTAACTGGGAGGTGCCGGAGGGAGGTGACGGGCCCAAGTACTACATGTCTTGATATTCCGAAAGCTCGGGGAATCTGTGAGTCTACACATGCATGACCATGGAGCCTAGTTGATTAGGGCAATCAGAAGCTAATCTCACGAAAAGGTATTGCAGAGATGCTGCAATTTCAGGAAACAAGACGAAAACAGGAACAAGACGAAAACAGGAACAAGACGAAAACAGGAACAAGACGAAGACAGGAACAAGACGAGTACAGGAACAAGACAAATACAGGAACAAGACAAATACAGGAACAAGACGAATACAGGAACAAGACGAATACAGGAACAAGACGAATACAGGAACAAGACGAATACAGGAACAAGACGAATACAGGAACAAGCGTGAACACCGTCTGTCTCTTAGGCTAGACGTGTACAAACAAATGACACGAGGTATGGAGTGCCCCAAATAAAATCTTCCCTCTCCAGAGAGTTTGTCCCTTATTAGAGCTTTTGACGCCATTCCGCTTTCGGTGAAGGGCGAGAGCCTCCAGGTGGGCCTCGCCAAGAACTTCCATCGGGTCGATTACCTTGAGTTTGCACATTTCCATATCATCTTTCCGAGGGCTGCTGGTGCTTCTTCTTTCGCTGGTATGTGAACGCGAGCGGCTTCCAGCTCTGGTTTGCCCCCAATTTAGGAGCCCCATTGAAGCATTCCGTCACAAGGACCGAGCGCAGACCGTCGGCACTCTTTTCACCATCTGACGAGCGAACTTGAACCCGATGGACCGCATTGAAGTTCCAAACCTTTGCATAGCACGGCCTCCTTGCAGCCCATGAGGCACTGTATCCTCCAAAGGTGTGACGAGATGGGGGACATGCCAGCCTTATGTGGCATTAACATCTACGACTCTCAGAACGGGTAAGTTGTTGGACGCGCCAGCTCCAGGAGGTCCCACCGGGTACCCAGTATTCTCCCGAGGCGATCGAACCCCAGTCTGTGAGGATCTTTTCCTTATCCCTGCATGGCAGTGCCTTTATTTGGGACTGGCGAGCTTGGTCAAGTCTTTTCTGGGCGGGCTGGGAGGCCATAAGACCAGCCAAACAGCCCGGGCGCGCTGGAAGATGTGAAGCATGGTTCTGGCCACTCATTGTTCCCATTCACGACCCAGGCACTTCACTGCAAACAACCTAAACACTGTACACAGTCTCCTATATAGACTTGGTCAGACGCATTTATAGACACTATTCCGCTCGTTTACCCTTTGCACTTGGACTAGTCTACACTAGGACTATTTTGTCGTACTTTGACAACTCCACGCTTTACAATGGCACTCCACGCTTTACAATGGCACTTACTTGTACTCACTGTTTAAAAGCTCAAATCCGGTCGGACCCACCATGGGTAGTGCGCCACCCATGGGCACACAAGCCAAGGTTAGCCCGAATGAGACCTTTTCAAACATCTTGTCTAAACACATGACGTTGTATCTAACAAAGACTAGTGCGTTACTAGATCCGGGGGTTCGGGATTGAATCAGTCTCCCGGAGATCAAGACTTGGCCAATCAAAATAGCCACGATATGCTCCAGGAACCCATACTCATAAGAACACATCGAACGATTATAACATGGGTGTACGGATGCTTTGAAGCAGTCGGTCCATTAGTGCCTTGAATCATTAGACTTTGTCCCTTCCCGATGTGCAGGCGTAAATATCAAGGCATCTAGTCTAACGATACCGCCGTGGGCCCGCAGCGCCAGTACACCTCTCGCCGGGCCTTGAGGTTCGTTGCTCCGATGAATCGAGTGCAAAGGCTAATCACACGCCGTTGACAAATACACATTTCTTTTGGCCAGTTTCCGGATGCGCTCCTCCTTTGGGCGAGTTGAAGATCCGTATAGGGAATAACTTTGGACCCGTGCATGGTCTCCAATGGTTAGTGCTTGGAACAGACGTACATCTTAATGAATTGGCAGCCTCTAGTGGAGTCCTTGGCCCGCTGGAACCGCCTGGGGCCAAACGTCCCCCAAAAACCCGAACCTCTTGCCGGGTGCTAAACGGCCCGAGGGCTATGCTCGCCTCTGCCTCCCAGCAAATTGAAGCGAGGTTGCGTGCGCCTCGCGCCCTTGGTATTCTTTGCACCGCCTCCCTACCCAATGGTATGGGGGTAGCCTGGTGGCATTGCTCCGTTTAGGTTCCTCAATCGAGGTTTGCCTGTATCTCGTTGGGCAGAGATTAGCAAGGATCAGAACAGGTCTACCGAACGAGCTAGGATGATTTCATGGGCTCCTGCACAGTGGCCCGAGGCCGTGAGTATACGTCAGTTTACGCTTGGTTGTGTGTTTGTGTGGCGGTTTTGCATGGCAGTTTTCGTGGCAGTTTTGTATGGTAGTTTTCGTGGTGGTTTTGTATGGCAGTTTTCATGATGGTTTTGTAAGGCAGTTTTCGTGGTGGTTTTTGGGTTATCTCCTTTTTGGGTGGACGCTCTTTCACATTGTTTCCCAAAAGAACCAGACCTGCGCGAAATGGGTTGCCCCCTACGAAGTTAATCAATGCAATAATTTAAAAGGCATACGCACCGGTCGCCAAACGGCCAGACGTTTCATGGCGGTTCCATTGGCTCGCCGAATTTGGACATCTCATCTCTGCAGGATGGCCTAACAAGTTCGAGTCCTGCGCTGGAATCAACCGGACAAGTTGAACAGGGTTGCGTGTCGCGATATCCACGCAAGGGTTTTTGGGATAGTTCTTCTGATTTGACCATTGTACGCTGGCTTGGCTGGTTTGAATAGCTGTACACTGTATGTCTGAACACTGTATGTCTGAACACTGTATGTCTGAACACTGTATGTCTGTACACTGTATGTCTGTACAAATTACACTCGTCAAGTCGCCGCAAATAATATGCTTGCTACATCCAGCTTTTCCAGAGCAGTCGACCGGCTCGTTTCTGAAGGGTCGAGGTTGCAATGCCGCACCTGCACTGAAGGCCCTAGTTTTTCGCACCCAAACATTTGTCCATCCACTTGCATGCCGCGACCGCACTAGCTTCGACCACAGATTCTCGGGCTTCACCTCCCCAGGAAGAGTTCCCGTTTCCCAGCCGCAATGGATGCTTTCTCCTTGCTCCATAACACCGAAGGCGGGTGTTGCCCGCGGCTTCCGTAACTGGAATAATTTACTGGGTGGAACCACGGGTCGAGCTTGTCTTTCTGACCAACACGTTTTTCTTTCGACATTGTAGGAGAAACCGTCGCAAAATGGTCGGGGGTTAAAGGCTGTCCACCGGTAGCTATGATGAGCAATACAGCTCGTACTTCCACAATGGTAATGACTACCACCTTTTGTTTCCACAAAATGTATAAGTAAACAGCCCAGTAATGACACCATGGCGGCACGGTAAGGCCGAAAGCACCGGGCGGGGCCGCCGCGGCCCGTACACCACCGCTTGCCAGTGGCGGCGCAACTTTCTGGTTGGCTGGCTGTTTAAAATTACTGGTGTTGTTCGATTCTCTAGCACGTGAAGCGCTGACGGAAAGGGCCGAGCGAACTGCCATTGCCTCAGGTGGCAAGTGGTCGGTATACATCGCTGGCTAGCCAAATGGGGAGTGCACTACCATGGGGCTTTTGGAACGGGTGCCTCATTTGTATTTGCATCAGACCGTTGCCCCAACCCATTGGGTTCAACTCCTGTGCCACTTAGTTCATTTGAGATTGTCACTGACAAGCCATGTCCGATGACATAAGTGTACCGGTTTCATCGCATGTACTACAAGGAGGTAGTATATGTTCAGGGGTGGCGTCCCTGGGGATGGACGATGATTCTATACTGGTGCGTCCAGAGAAGCAGACGGAGACCGAGACTTCGTTAACAAAGAGTGGCGGGCCGGAGAAGGAACCTTCTTTATCAAATCAGCAAAATTCACAAAGTTACGCGTTGGCGCCTGCAACTGTGGAAAATCAGAGCGTTGGGAGTGAGGCACACACTGGCCGCGGAGCATCTTCAGGCCAACGTGGGTCAGCCGGTAGTTCTGTTGAAGGATCGGTCGGACAACCGAGAGTTCTGTTGAAGGATCGGTCGGACAACCGGGAGTTCTGTTGAAGGATCGGTCGGACAGCCCGACTTCAATGGGGAAGGGACTATTGAGGATGCTGCTCGAAGTGAAGTAGAAGTGACTAATGAGGTGGTTGGTGTTTGTGATCATAATGAGACCTAGTCTCTGAATGGGTCCTTGCCGCAGAGACCAAAACGATCCACAGCTGTGAAGACACATGAAAAAATTGTGAGTCTCTCAAGTCCAAAAAGCGTCGTCAAATTGGCATCATTTATCTGGATGGCTGCAGCGCACAGGGAGAGGGTTTAGGATTATCTTCTCGCGATCATCCCCAACAACTCGCCATTTCAGGGGGAGTGTATCTCGCTAATGTGGATGTACCAATTCTTCAGGAGAAAGATACCGAGATAGACCAATAGAACTGGTGAGGTGTTTAAAGTTGAATGGAGAGAGTGATTTATCATCGCTCGACACATCGAAGATTGATTGGATTCGCACTCTATAAGCACAAGCTGTGTGTCAGGTTCGATAGATGTAAGACTTAAGAGAAGGAAGTATATTGTTGATGATCCCTGAAACAAAGGGGACACATCCGAGTTATATAGAAAGCCGGCAGCGACTGCGCCACGTATTCGGGCCGTTATCGGGAGATAAGGCCTTTATCGGGCGAGTCGTGCCGATTGGCTGACCGGATAAGTCTTATTGAGATAAGGGCTTATCAGTCTAGATCTCGGGAGAAGGGGACCATAGGGGTCTGGACCGAGCATGGAGGCGTGCGACGTCATACCGCGTCTAGCCGTGCATCGCAGTTCAATGGAGTGTCTATGGGTAGTACACTACCCATGGGGAGCCTAACACTGTGGATGACGAGAGGGTACCAAAGCCTTATAAGGAAGCTATGCGTCTGAAAAGCAGGATACCCTGGCAAGAGGCTTGGGACAAGGAGATGGGTGCTCATGATTCGAACGGGACCTTTGAATTAGTGGAACTACCTAGAGGCAGAAGGCCGATAGGTGCCAAATGGGTGTTTGTACTAGAGGATAGTGGCTTACACAAGGCACGACTTGTGGTCTTGGGGAACTTCCAGAAGGAAGGTATTGACTATCAGGAGACATTCTCACCTGTGATCAGATACGAGTGTTTAAGAATGGCATTGGCTATTGCAGTGAAACAAGAGTTGGTTGTAACACATGTGGATGTGACAACTGCGTTCTTGTATGGGGTACTTGATGAAGTGATGTACATGACACAACCGGAGGGCTATGTTGAGAAAGGAAAAGAAAAGTCGGTTCTTAGACTAAGAAAGTCACTATATGGATTGAAGCAAGCTCCGCGGGTCATCCATCATCTTGTTGGTATGAATCACCTTTTGTCTATTCCTCTCTTTATTCATTCATCGATTCCTCTCTTTATTCATTCATCGATTCCTCTCTTTATTCATTCATCTATTCCTCTCATCATCTCATTCATTCATCTCATTCCTTCATTCATCTCTCTCATCTCCTACAAACCTCTTCAGTAATGTACATTGGTGGAAAGGTGCCGCGCCTGCATACAGAGCGTCTGGATCGTAGGCATGGCGCCGGCCCTAGTATATGGTGTCTTCAGCTAAAGTACTTGTCCAAGTCGGACAAGCTGACGTCTTCCGGCGCATCGATCTCCTGGACCAAGAACCCGGACTGCACTGCATGCTCCCAGTTGGACCGGGCCTGTGGCCGGGCCTTGGACCGCCCACCCACGCTGCCGCTGGCGGACGCCGTGATGGCCTTGAGCGCCGCAGCGTGAAGGGCCGCCGCTGCCGCCGCAGCATTGGCGCTGTGTGAGCTCGGCGTCTTGGGAGCACGTGGCGCCGCCGCTGCCGCCGTCACGTACTTGGCCTTCTTGTTGAGCGACAAGTACGACATGGACTTGGACCGCTTGCCGTTTTTCTGCAGCGCGTCGATGGGGAAGCCCAGGTCGTCGTCGGTGTCGAACACCTCCAAGTCGTCAAAGTCAAAGTCGGAGTCTGTGCTGGGCCGCCCGGCCGCCTTGGCGTGGTCGTCTGCGGCCGTGGCCGGCTCATGGTCCACGCTGGCCTTGAGGTTGGCGGCCACAGGCGCAGAATGGTACGGCACCACCAAGTGGCTGGCGTCATGGCTCTCCAGAAACGCCGGGCGCGCGGAGATGCCGAGGTCGAACATGGTCTGCCTGCGAGGCTTCAGCATGGCCAGCTGCTTTGCGGCCTCGAACGAGTCTGCGGGCGACGACGAGCTCTGCCCGCTGACGAACGTCAAGGGGCTGGGCCGCTGCTTGTGCAGTTGCATGGCGTTCTTGACGTGCACGTGGAAGTCCTTGGCCAACAAGCCCCGGTACACGTACACCATGCGCTTGGGCAGCGCATCGGCCCATTCGCGGGAGAGCGCATACTTGAGGTTCAGGTCGCCCTTCTCCACGCGCTTGACGTAAGCGTTCAACTTGGCGCTCACCAAATTCGACGTCTTGCTCAGCAACTGCGCCATGTCGGGGTGCCGCTCCACCAACACGTCGCAGATTTGCTTGACCGTCATGCCACTGCCCGGCGCGTCCTTCTCATACAAGATGAGGAAGATGGCAAAGAGCACGTCGTCCTCGAGCGACGCGTCGCCCTCTTGTTCGGGCTTGGGCTTTTCGCCCGTCACGGGGATGGTGGTGGAAATCCCCGTGGCGATGGGCGCGCGCGACGCGGCCTTGGGCTTCTTCCCTAGCACCGCCATGTTCATTTTGGGGAAGAACCCATTGCCACCCGTGGGCGGCGTCAGGCCCCGCGAGCTGACGGAGTTTTGCGACGATTCCGACGACGCGCTTTTCTTGGGCCCCACGTTCATCAACGAGTCGGGCGAGATGCTGCGCAGCGTGGGCGACAAGCCGGGCGAGTCTTCTGCCGAGCGCGCCTTGGCCAACATGGACCCCTCTGCGTTGTGGTTGCCGCTTGGTGCGGGCCGGTAATTTGAGGGCACGGGGTTCTGAGCGGTTCGCTCGTTCTCGGGCTGACCGTTGCGGCCGCTGGGGTCACTTTGGTCACTTTGGTCACTATGGTCACTTTGGTCACTTTGGTCATGGTCACTTTGGTCATGGTCACTTTGGTCATGGTCACTATGGTCGCCATGGTCACTTTGGTCACCTTGGCCGTCTGGGTCGTTTTGGACGTACTCGTCGTCATCTTCGTTTTCATCGAAGCTGTCGAAGTATGGCTTGTTGAGGTCGGAAACCACCAAGTCACCGGAGTCGTCGCTGGCGGCGTTGAATGCAGGTGCCGCGTGGCTGGGTACCACGGCGAGCGGTCTTCTGTCTGCTAAGGCCATGGTCGAAGGATGGATTAGAGACTACTGCGCCATATACAGAAGCAGCACAGGATGCAGAGAGGAGCGATACTCAAATGCTCTCTAAGGGCCGGCGGCCAACCTAATGTTAGTAGGGGACAGTGCAACAGCGGTAGCAGCAGCGGCAGGCCATGGGTTCAACTAGCCCTCTGCGGATGCGTGGGGGTACTGGACCGAGCAACACATACTAATAAGACAAGGCAAAAGGGAAGGGAATGAGACTTGCAGGCGGCCCACGATACGAAGGCTAATGCAAGATTGGTTTAGGGGGGTAAGGTTCGTGCAGGTAGCTTGGGCCTTCAGAATGGGTTGGCGCGACTAAAACTGGTTTGAGTTGGTTTGAACTCTTGAAGTCTTTTGAAGTCTTCAAACCAGTGGGCAGTCTCAAGGGCACTTTCAGGGGCGTGTTCAAGTGCCGCAAAGCCTCGCTTTATGGGTGGATGTGAGCTGGGCTTCTGAGGAGAGCCAGACTGCAAGCAGTGGAGGGACGCGCAACAGGAGACGAACGAGCGTGTGGATGTGCCCCGTGAACTGAATCAAGAGGATTAGCAAGAAAAGGCCTGGATGCTAGGAGAAACCCTTGGATGGATCGATTGTGGGTGTAGATGGGGATGGGTGTAGGGAGGATGGGTAGATGAGGATGAGGGTGTGGATCTGAGATTAGGTATTTTTTTTTCACGCCGGTGTGCATGGTGCGCGCTTCCTGGGGCAGGATTGCGAGCGTGCGATAAGGGCTTGGCGCATGGTACGCGCACGCCCACAGCTGGGTGGGGCCTGCCCAGGAAAGAAGAGCCGGCCGCAGCCAGGAAAAGAGGGCCCGTTCCGAGTCGCCCATCAGCAAGGAAAAGTGGCGCTAGACCAAGCGTGCGACAGGATCTTTGTGGCGAAGGCGGACCACGGGGCCCGTGCCGTGCATATTGGGGGGTGGGGGTTCAGGGCCCGGTATTCTCGAAAACGTGACCGTTGTGACAGGTTGCGCGCGAACGCGACCGAAGGTGTGCCGTCACGTGCGCGCCCGCAGCCCTGGCTTTGTTCGCTCGCGCCCTATCTCGCATACGGCGGAGCCTGTGGTGCGCCGTGAGGCATGGAATCACTGCAGGGCACTGCCGCACAACAATGAGGCGAAGCTGGCGGGTGGGGACGGCAGGTAATCAGGCAGGTCTTGATGAATGCCAAGCTCCGCCACATCGGAAGCATCGGAAACAATTCGAGTGAAGACAATTCAAAACCACTTTCCAAACGTCCCAGTTCCGAGCACATTTTAGTGCCACAGAGGCTGGTGCCACAGACCACTCAGGTGCGGTACACAGCGGTAGATGCGGTACACAGCGGTAGATGCGGCGAAAAAGCGACTGCAATTAACCTGGTCAGTGCCGCACATAACAAGTGCAGGACGCGCATGGGCCCGAAACCCGTGCATCCGGACGTCAGTTCATGGGATCATGGTGGAAGCAGGATAGGCATGTGCGGCAGCACACCAAGGCATGAGGTCAGGTGCGGACCCCCGAGCGGCAAAGCTATTTCCGGAACTCGTCCACGGCGTCCATGGTCAATGCAAAGTCGTCCTTCCAGTAGTCGTCCTCGTATGGCGCGGACAAGGGCCCGGCCGGCGGCACAAACCACCAGTTGACGGCGATGTGGGCGTCTTCCGCGGTGTCACCAAAGCTCGTCACCTCGTGGAACCACCCCACCGGAATGTAGAGGAGGTCGCCCGGCTCGAGCCACACCTCCATTTTCTTGAGGCTTAGTAGGCCCGGAAAGTGGGCCTGCGCAAACTCCTCGAGCGCCGCGCGATGGCCAGCGGCCACCTCGTCCAAGTGCAAGAGCACCGGTGGGACGCGGGAAAAGCTTGGAGGATCGAGCGGAACGTGGGGCCCCACGTATTGCGGCTCCTTGTCGACGAGATCTCGCAAGGCCTGCTCAGAGAGCCCGGATAAATCGCCCTTTTCGAGCATCCACTGGGCCCACTCGGCGCGGATGGCACCGTCCTCCCTCATTGGCCGCCACATGGGGGCGTTTTCGTTCACGTGGTAGTCTATCAAGCCGTTGGCGTAAACCTGGCGAACATCGCCCACCGTGGCCAACGTCTCGGCATTCTCCGGCGACAAGAGCGTGAATCGCTTGCGGCCCTGCACCAAAAGGTAGAGGTTATCTGCATGGTCGTGGTGGAGCCCGGACGAGTTGCCGCGGGGCACGTACTTTCCCAAAGAGGCAAGCGAGGGTTTCAGCAAGTCCGGCGCGGCGGGCTGGGCGCACGAGGCCCCCATCCAGAGGTTGATTTGCTGCGTCCAAAGGCCTTTGAACGGCGCGGGGATAATGGGGAACGCGGGGCTGGTGGTTCGTGCGAGGTTGGTGAGCGGAGGCTGGAAAAGCGTGCGCACCCGTGCAGCCTCGTCGGTTTCTTGGTAGTCATCGTGGAGGTCAGAGAAGTCCGCCTCGAAGTCGGACTCGGCAGACTCGGGAGAAAATGCACCCTCGGCGGGGTTCTTGTGAAGGGCCTGGTCGCTGGTTTTTTGTCCATTTCCTTCGACGTCATTTGGGCTGTCTCCATTATCGTGGTCATCGCTGTCCGGCCCCTCTTCCGACCCACGCTGTGGCGTCTCCCCTTTGCTCTCGTCCCCGTCCCCGTTATCCCCGTGGTCCCCTTCACTCTCGTCCCCGTCGTCCCCGTCCCCGTCGTCCCCGTCCCCGTCTTCCCCTTCACTCTCCGACTCATCCCCTTCACTCTCGTCCCCCTCATTCTCCTCATACTGCGTGGTCAAGTACAACGAATCGTCGCCGCCCTCAAGCGCGGCCACAATCTGTGCAAGCGTCATCTTGAGCCGAGGATTGCCCAGCCCAAAGCCGTGCTGCGCCTTGCGCTCCACCTGGAGAGGCTCGTGGTAGTCGAGGGAGCGTACGATGTTGCTGAGCCGCAACGGGTGGGTGTCGATGGGCGGTGGCATGTCTAGCTTGGCAGGCCGCCTCTGGTCGACAAAGTGCGTGCGGAACTCGGCCACATCGGCCACACTCTGGATCGAGGCGCCTTCTCCCACGCGGTATCCCTTGTAGCCGCACGACGGACGGTGCATCTTTCGCTTGCGCTGGGGGCTCTCGTTGGCCGTGGTGGGAGAGGAGCCCATGGTTGGATGGCGGTGGTTTGCGGCGGTTGAAGTGGGTGGTTCAAGCGGATGGTTCAAATGGCGAGCACACATGCGCGCACGCGCTGCCACGCCCAAAGGGGAAGGGGCGTGGGCCTCATGCCGGAGCGTCATGCACCAGTGCCGTGGCCCTCCTTAAGTACGCCACCGGAGGGTTGAACCCGAGCGTGGTGGTCGGCCGCTGGCCACATGTGGAGCTTGTACTCTATTCGTTGGCTTGGAGCAACGGGTCTCGGAAGCCTGGACCCTGGATAGAGCTGCGCCACATGCTTTGCTCCGAGAACACCCGTTCGACCTTGACCCCATGACCCTGACCCTGACCCATGACCTTGACCCCATGACCCTGACCCTGACCCATGACCCTGACCCATGACCCTGACCCATGACCCTGACCCATGACCCTGACCCATGACCCTGACCCATGACCCTGACCCATGACCCTGACCCATGCCCCTGACCCATGACCCTGACCCATGCCCCTGACCCATGCCCCTGACCCATGCCCCTGACCCATGACCCTGACCCATGCCCCTGACCCATGACCCTGACCCATGACCCTGACCCATGACCCTGACCCAATGACCGTGACCCAATGACCGTGACCCAAATCGTTCATACCACAATGGCTTGGGTCCGACAAAGCCGCGTATGGCTAGAAGCCTCGAGTGGACCACCGCCCGAATAGCCCCTGGCGTTCCAGCTCAAAGTGCCTAAAGTGCCAAGGCGCATTGTCCCGACAAACGGTCTGACTGCATACCGCGCCTTTTCTCGGGCGGCATTGTTTTCGCATGGACAAGTTTGGCATCTTCGAGCGCGATATGGGTAAGTGCATGCTGAAAGGGACCGTGGCGCCATGAACGCAAATCCGATCCAAAAAAGGAATCCGGGTGCGAAATAGGAAGCCCACTCTCGGGGCTCGTCTCCGAAACAGAGTCCTTCAAACCGGCGATTCCAAATCGGCAAACAAGTCGGTGCCGCGACTGCACATAGCCACCTGGACCAGGGATACCAGACAATACAAGATGGACAGGAAAAGCCAGACGCAAGGTAATTTATTCGCTACTGCTGAGAGTTACTGATGCTTGGACTAGGCGAAATCAGGTCGTGAAAATGGCAATTACCAGGCCTTCTTTGTACAGCCACAAGACAATGAGTCAGGCCATCAGTAGACAATGAGTCAGGTCATCAGCAGACAATGAGTCAGGTCATCAGCAGACAATGAGTCAGGTCACAGCAGACAATGAGTCAGGTCATCAGCAGACAATGAGGCAGGTCATCAGCAGACAATGAGTCAGGTTACAGCAGACAATGAGTCAGGTTACAGCAGACAATGAGTCAGGTTACAGCAGACAATGAGTCAGGTTACAGCAGACAATAGCCAGACTATTATGGACAGACAAAATGGACAATTGACCTCGGAAATCAGCCCCTAACGCATGAAAGGAGACCATCCCTAGATTCTTTGTAACGTCTAGTGCTCAGAGAAGACGTATTCGTTGATCTCTCTAACAAGGGATCATCCACGCTTATATAGGAAAACTGGCCACGGCCGGCGGTTGGCGCCTTATCCCGATCGGGCCAGGTTTTGCCGCTTAGGGAAGACGAGCCTTGGGCGTGTCACCTTTACAGCCCGAAATGTCCCAATCGGGCTAATTTTAGACGAGAATGGCACCTGAGGCGACTCCGAGTCTGCAACCGAGAAAGCCACAACATTGCTTCCGGTGAGCTGCACCTGGTGGCTCCACATCCAAGCGTCGAAGGTCGACGGTCGGAATTGGACACGCCCTTCATGCGGGTACCGCTAGGTATGCCTTGTAACCGCCTTGTGTATTCATGGGTAGCGCACTACCCGGGGTGTTTCAGCTGCCCGGAGTGAAACAGGTAATTTTAGTCTTGCCAATGTTCGATTAGACACTTCCGAAGTAGCCCGGCAGCCGGGACAGTTTGCATAAAGGACCCTTTGAATTGCTTCCGGATATATGAGGAAGTCAGACCGTTTGTACTACTGGAAATAGACCAAATGGAGTCTATTTTGGCACCCCTATACTGGACAACATGCGGCGACTTCGACCCGACAAGCAAAAGACTGGCTGGACAAACAGAAGACTGGCTGGACAAACAGAAGACTGGCTGGACAAACAGAAGACTGGCTGGACAAACAGAAGACTGGCTGGACAAGCAGAAGACTGGCTGGACAAACAGAAGACTGGCTGGACAAACCTGGCGGTTATCTGCTCGGAAAATTGACCAGGTCTATTTGGACCGCATTGACCTGAATGAATTCTCGAAAAGCTTACAGACATTTTGGATAACTTTGGACTTTTGCGTTTGATGATCCGGGCATTGTACCATGCACGACTCTTGGGTGGCATTTTGATGGGCGAACAGAATTGGCAAACGCAGTGAACACTTCTGGTGATCTCTGGTGATTTCTGGTGCCAGTTGGTTTGAACCAGAAAACATGGACAATTCGCGTAATTCAGTCTTTTCACTGACCCTGGATTCAGACAATTTACAGCGGACAAGCTGGACATGTTGGCGTTGACATTCAGGTCACTTAACTGAAGCAGACTAGCCCAACACATTCATACTGACCAACTGAAGCAGACTAGTCTGACAAGATTGACATCTGACCGGACTTCCAGGCACTCCGCAGTCAGACTATTCCAGCTCATCAATGGCCCGGAACCTCGATTGGACCACCCCGGGACTAGATCCATAACCGCGGAATTGAAATATAATATGTAGTGTGGCAATTCTCTTTGGAATGGCCCAAATGACAGGACCTTCATTTGGACCGATTGCACTAATGCTTGTCCGACAGGTTGATTTAGACTCGGGACACAGAGCGGCCAGGCGCCATTGATCGCACCACGTGTGGATGCATAGTCTGGCTTTGAGCCACCTGGTGCACACTTGTTATGGAGGACAAAAGGGGCCCACCATTGGGCGGACGTTTCCTCGTGCCGCTGCCTTGGAAAGACCGGGGTCCATGCGGAAGCGGCGTTATTCCGTACGGGGTAGATTCGGCTGGTAGATTCGGCTGGTAGATTCGGCTGGTAGATTCGGCTGGTAGATTCGGCTGGTAGATTCGGCTGGTAGATTCGGCCGAGTAGACTCGGTTGGATAGGCTCGGCCAAATAGATAGACTCGGCTGGACAGAATCGGCCGAATAACCTGCCTTGTGTCTGGACGATTCTCTTGAGGAAGTGTGAGGGAATTCTTTGAACTCGATAAGTGATTGTTCAGAGTTTTTGACAGCACCATGCCCTGGATGGTGGCAGAAACCAGGCGAGGGGCTAATTAGGCCGTGAAGGGGTGTAGACTGGACAAGCAAGGCGGACAGTTGGATTATCGTCAGAGAACGTAACCATTCTTTACAGGCATTCTGGATGTCTCGGTTTGTCCTGGTCCAGGGCTGTCAAGCCAAAAGCATCGTCGATCTTTGAGAGCTGTCTCCTGAGTGCTGTTTCGGCAGCCTCTTTTTATTGCATGTCTCTGTCTTTTGTGTCCTTTACCGTAGAATGTCCTTTATGACTTTGGGCGCTCCTCCCTGTCCCTACTGTCCTACTGTCCTACTGTCCTACTGTCCTACTGTCCTACTGTCCTACTGTCCTACTGTCCTACTGTCCTACTGTCCTACTGCCCTACTGTCCTACTGTCCACCCCTCGGTCAGTATCTCCTTGCTGTATGCAGTCTCCCATCATTCTGTCCTCTGACCCGCCGAATACTCCCACTCATTACACTACTCTACGGAACTGCTAGTGTCTATGGTTGATTGATGCTAGTGAACGTAGAAAAAGGTGTTGTTGCTGCTCTTGGAGCGCTTATGCCCATACGAGTCGCCGTCGTAGGACCGCTTGGCCGGCTGGCTGCACTGCGGCCCCGCCCCGTCGCCCGGCAGGAGGTTGGGCAGAGGGAGCGTGCCCGTGTACGCAGCGTGCTGAGGATCGCAGTAGATGCGGATGTTGTGGGTGGTATAATCCTCGCCGCCGCTCGTGGGCGTGAGCGCCAGCAGCATGGGCGTGAGCGTCAGCAGCATGGGCGTGATCGGGTACTTGGGCGTGGTCACGCCACCCGAGGCCTTCGGTGTACAGTGAACCGGCAGGCCACGGCGGCGCGACAGCGCAAGCTCCTCCCCCACCACGGCGCCCCTGTCCGGGCACAGCTTGGCGGCGTCGGAGGGCGGCACCACGGGCTTCAAGCTAAAGCCCACCAACATCTTCATGAGCAGCAAGAAGCGCGAGTCGTCGCCAAAGTACTTGGCCTTCATCGAGGGCGGCGGGCACTTGACCACCTTGGTGAGCAACCCCACGGCGTGGAGCAACTCCGCATCGGCCACCACGGGCTCGCAGCAGTTGGCCCGGTACACGGTGTGCACGAGCAGCGCCACGCCGTGGGCCAGGCACACGCCCACCACCATGCACGCCAAGGCAAATGCCACCACAGCAATCTGCGGGGTGGTGTAGTTGAAGTAGATGTTCGGGTAGAACTGGATGAGCTCGCACACGTAGAGCGCAATCACCTTGATGTCGTTGCAGGTCTGATGGGGGCTTTTAGAACCCGCTAAAAGCCGGCCCAGCGCAAGCGGGTGGATGCACAAGTCGATGAACAGGTCGAAGGTCGGCGCAGACACCAACCACAGGAACAGCTTGAGCACGTGGCTCTCCATCTCCAAGAAGAGCTTCTTGTCGTAGCAGTGGCAGCAGTAGCGGCACAAGTCCGCCAACACGGGCACGCGGTGCTTGGAGTCCAAGTTCTTGCATGCGATCCACAAGGCCGTCAAGCCCAAGAGCTGGTAGTGCTGCTTTTTGACGATGCGCACCAGGCAGTAGCGGTCGATGATGTTGACGGTCAAGGGGAACGTGGACTTGGACAAGTTGAGCTTGTTGATGACGTCCATCAAGAAATCTAGGAGCACGGGGCGCATGCGTAAGTTGATTTCGGGCTGCTGCTGGATGAGCGAGAGGTTGGGGCGGGTTTTGGCGTCCAACGCGAAGAGGTGGGCGAACATGTCCACCTTGTACTCGTCCACGTGCCTTTTGTGGGCGTGGTATTCGGCGAGCTGCACCTTGATGTGGGCGGCCTTGACGGATGCTTGCGCGAGCCGGACGTGATGCAACTGGTCGGGCGAGTGGTCCATGGCTGCTGCTGTCTAGGGGGATTGTCTAGGGAATGTTCGGGATCCACGAGTCCAGGAGTGTCCAGGGGAGTCCAGGAAAGAGTCCAGGGGGTGTCCAGGAGGTCAAGTGTCCAGGAGGTCAAGTGTCCAGGAATACTGTGAAAATGTTCACGGAATATCCACGGAATGCTGGGTCTAAACGACAAGGTCTAGACGAAATGCGATGAATGCAGTGTCTGGGATGGATGCAGTGTCTGGGAGACGGGTCTAGGGGAAAGTCGGGACTCGACTTTGGCGGCTAGGGGATGCGGGCGTAAGGAAGCGGCTAGGCGGGTCTTCGGGCTCTCACAGGGGTCATAGGAGTCGGTGCGGACACGGCGGGCCGGGGTCTAGGGAGCTGGTCTATGGCTAGACTCTAGATGCAAAGGGCGGCGGAGGGGCTTATCCCAGAAGGTCTCTCAAATGAATGAAAACGATGGCAGAGAAGGAGAGATGCTGGGGAATGAGGGGAAAAGGCCGGGGGGGATGCCAGGGTAGGAATCGGAGGCCAGAGATCGGAAGCGAAAGGTTGAAGGGGCCCGATGATAAAAATCCAAGTAAGTCGTGCTGGGGAACGCCAAACTATATATGTGATAATTGAGAATGTCCCGGTGGATTTGCTTGGGCTATTTGCGGGAGCCACTCACCAAGCAACCTGTGTGTGGGATGCGCGCTCACGCACGTCTTGGCGCACTATAAGAGGGTCACATCCAAGGAGGTGGTTGCATGGGGCCCACCCTCGGATCTCATTTTTTGCCCGCATTGGGAATAATTCGATCTGAGACATTTTCTCCCAAGCTGCGACATTTGTCTCTCTGGCTGGGCCCTCTGTGCCGGCGCGGCCCGCCGCCGTGTCGTGGCCCCTATATACGGCCTGTCCGGTAAAAAATAGCGTGCCGGGCCTCCTCGCTTACCGCCGATGGCGGCCCGGCCCTTGCCCAGCCCTCCGGTCTTGCCTGCCATCGTCTCTCTCCACCAGTGTCGTACCCGGCGATACACCGGTGTCGTCTGTCGCAACCCAGTGTCGCCTCACGCAGCCCAGTCGCCTCGCGCAGCCCAGTCGTCTCGCGCAGCCGAGTGTCGCCTCTGGACGCCTTAGGCGTGTTGCTGAGACGCATCGCTCTCTCACATCAAGGCACCTTGTGACATGTGCTGCTTAACGCGCCTATGCCCACATGATGCATTTCCATCATGCCACCTCCCACAGACGGGGCCATACCGCTGCTGCTCCGGTGGCCCGTGCGGCCATACACAGTCGCCACGGGTCGCCTATAATCCCGGCCAAGCTCCAACTTCGCATGCACTGCCAAAGAACCCCAGCGGCAGCGCAAATGGTGCGACTGCACACGCGCTCATGCACTTAGGCTGACCACCCTACAATCTCAGGGCAATGCAACGCGGCGCATGCGCAACCGGGCTTTTAGGCTGCGCCCAGCTCCACCCTAGTCGTGCTCACCGCTAGCCCAGCAGAAGGACCGCCGCTTCGGCCACCTTCTCGCGTACGGCCTATTCTCGGGAATGCCCCATCAGGCGGCCGCTCTTTTCTAGCGAACATGTCGGGCCCCCAAGGTTGATCCTGCCGCACACTTTTTTTCCCGCGTCATCGCAGTGCCCTACTGCAACGATACAGGCACGTTCCCTAGCTAGCAGACAAAATGAACAGAAATACTGCGTGTAAGCGCATGGCATATGCACCACCAAAAAAAAATGCCAAAAAAAGCCAAAAAAATGTATGCAAAAATAAAATACCTAGGCTTAACCAGCCACGTCGAATCACATCAATTCGAGCAAGTAGTTAAACCCAATAAAGCGAGGTGAAAAAAACAGGAAAACCCGTGCGCCAGCACCTTGGTTCAAAAGTAGCCCCTGGAGCGTCTGCCCGAACCCAATGCAACCAATCAAAAATGTCCGAATTACCCACTGAAACTCCAGTCGTCATTGTCAATCATCATCAATCATAATTGCCAATCCGTAGACCAATCAACAATAGAACACTCAACAATCCACATATAAAAACATCCCACAATCCACATACCAAAACATCCCACAATCCACGTCCCAAAACTCCCACAATCCACATACCAAAACATCCCACAATCCACGGCAAGAAACCGGAACCACAGTCAAGGAAAATCAGAACAAGGAAGCCGCGGCGCACCCGCATCCGCAATGGGACGGCCCCATGGCGCATGCGGAAAGCGACAATAGCAGGGCCCAAAGCGCGCCAGAAGCCGCCAACAAAAAGAAGAACAAGGCGTCTGGCACGCAACCCGGCTCATGTGGAGGTTCTTCACCTGGCGTGAGCCCAAAGAGTCGAGCGCCGTCGCGGCATGGTGCAAATCGTCCCGCACATGCAAGATACAGCTAGCTGATGGCCACCTGCGTGGCGCATAACTGTGCCACCGCGGCAGCCTTCCCGGGGCGTGCGCGGCCCGAAATTGTTTGCACAAGGCTGTCCTCTTCTCTTCTTCAACCCTGCTCGCCATGTCTGCGCAATCCACGCCGCCTTCAAGCGCGGCCAACGAGAGCTTGGACGAGATTTTGGCCCGCCACCGCAAGGAGCAGCGGGACTTGGTCAACCGCATCACCTCGCTCAAGAAACAGGCCCTGAAGAAGACCCGCCGGGCCGTGAACTCCAAGTGTGCGCTTTTGCAGAGTGATTTGGACGCCAAGCACGCGTGCGAGCTAGCAGAGCTTCGGGGCGAGCTGCTGGCGCCGGTGGCCGAGGTTTCGCCGGAAGATTTGCTCCAGTACTTGAGTGTGGATCTGGGGGAGGGGGGTGAACTGCTGAATGCGGCGAAAACAGGGGATGTGGCAGCAGAAGGGGTAGCAGAACGGCCGCCAGAGGTGCCAGAACAGCAAGAAGTGCCAGAACAGCCAGAACAGCCAGAACAGCCAGAACAGCCAGAACAGCCAGAACAGCCAGAATTGCAGCCAGAATTGCAGTCAGAACTGCGACCAGAACGGCAGGCCCAGGGAGAACCACATCACCAACCAATACGGACATCACACCAACAAGCAGAAGGGGCAACACGCCAAGAACCACCCCCGAAATCGCCTCTGGAAACGGCGCCCAAGAAGAGAAACAGGGCTAAGGAGCGCCTAGCGCGGCGGCAAGCGCAATTCGACCAGATCCAGGCCCAGGCGCGGGCAGAGGCCGCGCAGAGTGTGGACCACCGGGCCGAAGAGGCCCAGGCTATGGCCGAGTTGCTTGGCTCGCAGGGCTATGAGTTGCACGAGGTCCAGGCGGACGGGCACTGTCTTTTCCGGTCGCTCCAGGACCAGTTGGAGCGGCGCCACGGGGCTAGCGACGTGGGGGTAACGCAGCTCCGCACGCAGGCGGCCCAGCACATCCGCGAGAATCCCCACTCGTATACGCCCTATTTGATCGACCCAGAAACCTTGGTCAGCCGCGATATTGGCGAGTATGCCCACGAGCTCGAGACCACGGCCATGTGGGGCTCGGATATGGAGCTCGCGGCGCTCGCGACGGTGTACGGGTGTCCGATCAAGGTGCTTGTGAGCGGCAGTTCGCCCATCACATTCAACCCGGACGGCGCCAAGCCGACGCTTGTAGTGGCGTATTACAAGCACTCGTACGGGCTTGGCGAGCATTACAATTCGTGTCGGTAGGCGGCACACATATAGAAGGATATAAGTAAGAACATGAACGGGTGCGGCCGCCGGCGCGCAATATGCACCGACATATTCGATCTCGTAAATGTACGCGAGATTCTGCACATGTACCCCCATGGAACTTTCGGTGCATAAAACGCGCGCCATCCCCGCGGCGCCCCGCGCGCTAGCATCGCTCTCGTGCTTTTTTTTCCGTTCCTCCTCTTTGGCTGCCCACCCTACGGGAAACCTCTTTAGCCGCGCTGCCGTGGCTCTTGGTTGCTATTACATGATGCGCCGCTAATTTAAGCTTAAAATGTCTCACCTGTGGATTCTGCATGTCATTCTTACTGCAGACCCTCCTAAGGAGTTTTTCCGTATCCCTTCGCCCCAACCTTTCTGCCGACCTTGGTCCAATGAATGCCGTTTGTCGACAATCGGTGGCCTTCTTGCTAGCTACAAAATTTTGCGATGCGCTACTTTCAATGCTCGCTCATGCAACTTTCACAGGCTGCCTGCAGGAATCGTGCCACGGGGGTCACATTGACCCGAGGGTCCCTTTGACTTCCACGCCACAATGCTTTACGGAACAGTATTCTCGTTCCTTCTTTCTGTATCTTTCTGGACACAAAAGTAGAGCTCCGTGAGGATTGATTAAAAGAGGGTGTGCATGCATACGTGCGTATGAGCACTCCCTACAGCACCACGCGTCCCTGCATGTAGAGCGGCTTTCCCAAAAGGGACCCGAACGGTCATTCTCCAGAATGTGACGAGTTTGACGACAAACTGCGCGAGAGAGTCAAAGTCGTGGTCTCTCTGGTCTTAAGGAACAGATCTCGGAGGGACATTTTTCCAAAACTCTTTATTTGATTAGAATCTTTGGGCTTGCAAGGTCATGCAACGCGATCTCCGATGCGCAATTGATGGAGTTCCGGCCAATGGCCAAATCCGGCCACAGAAGCGAGATCCGGTCGCGCTGCTGAGATCCGGTCGCGCTGCTGAGATCCGGTCGCGCTGCTGAGATCCGGACACCTTGTGCCCTCTTTTTCGTCTATATCCACTCATAACATAAATCACGGGTTGCGCTTACTTCACTATTTGCTTCATCGGCCCTACTATATATCCAGCCCGCTTGGGCAAGTCGTGATCGCCCCAAACCCGAGCCGGCTGCATCCTCGGAACTCGCCCTCAGTTATCTGCAGCATCTACTTAAGCGCCTTGCGACAATATCTATTGGCCAACATCCGACATAGGAGTCGATCGGAAAACATGTCTCATGAGTCTTCTCTCCTTTCGAGGTCCCGGTATCCATCCCGCCAGGTGACCTCCACCCCAAGCAGACCTGGCCTGGTCCGGGTTTCAATGCGCATGCGCCGAAAGTTGTTTCCCGAGTAGCGGCAGTATTTGATTTCCATCTCGACATGCACGCGCATGCAGATGATAACATATCCCTACCCTGTGCAATAGCCACGAGCCCAAGAAAAGTGACAGGGGGTGATTTCCGAGCCTGGGTAATCAAGCCATAACCTCCAGACAGAAAAACGCCATGAACTAGCCTCGGTTCTTTGGGACGGACCGAGCCCGGTAGCTGGAAGGCCGCACTGGTCTCCTGCTTGAGCGGGCTGAAATTGGCTTGAAAATCACTGTACATGCACGTCAACTAAAAGATGTGAGCCAAGAGCGTCGCGTCATCGCAAATCAAATCCGGCCGGCGAACCCTGCAAGGAAATACGAAGAGCAGCGGCAGGAACCACCCTTACCGTAAAACTAAGCAGGGCAGTCGTCGGGCCACGATTGTCTTTTGAGCGGTCCACCAAACCGACTGGTGGAGATGAAAGTACCCCTAAACGCATAAAGCGCCGGAGGCAGGAGCGACATCTGGCGTGCATATAAGGGCCGGAATGGCGCTCGAGCTTAATGGCTCGCAGCTCAGTGCGATTACGCCTTCCTTGACCAAACGGGTCGCGCTGAAGGGGCGCCAATTTCATCAAGTTATGCGGGAATCCTAAATTCGCATAGGACATTAAATGCGCTCGGGAACGGCCGGTGAGATCCCGGAATTCGCTCGCACTTACCGGTTCCTCTCCAACCGCGGCCAATGTATGTCGTTACGAACATGCTTGCCAAGCCATATTGGAACCCAATGGGGCCCCCGGCTCGGACAGTTCCCGCCACCCCTCGGAGCCACCAGTCCAGAGAGTCCCCACCACGCCATGAGGCCCTTGGTCTGAACGGCTCCCTCAACAGCAGGAGGGGCAGTGCGCCCTCCGGTGATGGTGGAAATTAGATGCCCGACATCCGAGGGCCGGTCACGAGACATGCACTAATTTGGGCCGCAGAGTAGTCTTTGGAGGCAGAGGAACCGGAAAAGTCGGCGCAGGCGCTACTATACCCTTATGGAGTGATATACGCTGCCGGAGCTCGGAACTGTTCTGGGGCGGTTCGTCTGTCCAAGTACGTTGTTTCCGGAGGGTCGAGTATTTAATGTCACCCCCGTATCTCGAACGTATCGGACTTGGGTCTTGGCTGCACGAAAGCGCGACTCTGGCCTGGTCAATCTTGGGGCCTATATGCCGGCGCGACATTGTGGGGCAGGGCAAGTTTCCCCGCGTTGCGAGCCCTGGGTGGAGCATCCCTGCTCGACAGAGATTTCAAACCACGCACCTCGACTATTCCACATCGCGACCAATCCTAGAAGGACATCTGTATGCAAGACGCCGGAATGATTTTATTCTTCGCCGGGGTGGGGTCATACCGGAAGGGCCCAACGGCTTGCGGACCCATTGTACCCCCGGTTTTCCCCATTAGGGCTGGGTCGGGGCTACGCAAGTCTCCGCCGCAGTTTGAACTGGGTTTCACGGGTGTTTCACCGGTGTTTCATGGGTGTTTCATGGGTGTGTGGCGGCGCTCGCGTGCTCGGGCGCTTGGTGGCCGTGTCTTGACCCACAATTCTGCCTGCGGTGTGCAGAGCCGCCGGGCCGCAAAACTCAACACCTTGCTGGGTCTCACTACACCCGGATTTGCGTGCGTTTTTTCTCATGTGCCGAATAGAATCACCAAGTGCCTCGCTAAAAGTACCTTCGTATATGGTGGCGCTCAATGTTGTGTTTTGCCAGCCACACAAACGCAGCCGCTGCTTTAACGACATTCTACCTTTTGCAGACAATGTGCTTGAACTTGTGATTGTGCTGCCTACCGGCGTTGTATGAAGGCACAATGTCGCTTCAATGTCGTTCCAAGCGACGGCCGACGTTGCCTGCTTCTGGATTCCGTGCCGACACCGACTATAGACGTAGCAGATATCCGACGCAAACCGGAAGTTCCGGCCCCATGTCTCCCGGCCTATGTCTTCCGGCCTCATGTCTTCCCCACATGTCTTCCGTCCCCATGCACTGACCGGAACTGGCCACCTGCGCCCTCCTCGGATATGTTTCGCGGCGCCTCCCGCCCGAAGCTACTTTAACGATAGTTTGCCTGGAACAGACGGGCGGTAATATTTGGCGCTACATACATTTCTGAAACCTCGCTGCGACAGCCCGGGTCACGTGCGCACGCCTTGAACAGGCGCATCAGTCAGCACAAAGCAGTGGGGTGCCCTGCTCTACTGCATGTCCGCTTAACTGCAGGCTTTCTTCTTTCGGTGCCTCGTAGTTTCCAGGCCTGCGGGGGGCCTTTTAGGCGGTTCTTGGTGCTTGCCCCACCGGAGGTACGGATGTCATACCTGTGCTCTCCAAAAGCGCAATCCGCCTTTTCTCGTACCTGCGCCCGATCCTGCATAAGCGCCAGGGGTGATTGCGGGCTGGACTCCGGTAGGTGGCATGACCCTAAGTATTTACGAAGTGACGCCCTCACCAATTTGGTGCGCTCGGTCGCAAAGGGTTTGTGACCGCATGGAGTCCCGGTTTTAACTGGTTTCCCCGTATTGAACGAAGCCTCGGTTTTAACGACGCCCCGGTAGTAATTGGAGCCCCGGTATAGACGGAATCCTCGTATTAAATGAGTCCCCGGTATCAAAAGAGTCCCCAGTCTTAAGAAAATCCCCGCAATTGAACAGAGCCTCGTAATTGATAAAGCACCGGCACTAATTGGATGCCCCCGGTTCACCGCCCCAGGCGTCTTCTAAAGCCGGAAGATGCCACGGCGATGCGGGACGCAGTGACTTGTGGAGTGTATGCAGTATAGCAACCGAAAGTGGAAACTCGCCAAAAGCCCCATATTCTTGCGTGAAAAAAGGCCGGGGGAATGTACTCCAGACACAGAGAGGCGCAGTTGGTGAGACTGTTTCACAGGTACTTTTGAAGCCTGAAACCACTGCACTACACTTTAGCGGGGCCAGAATAATCCCTACCGAGGGCGCTCTGCGCAGGTGACGCAGTGTTCTTGGCGGGCACCCGCGTCGGCACGGCACCAAAAGGTGGCTGGTGCTCACGTGACCGAAACGCACGACACAGGCGCCCCCAGGAGCAGTCGCCCTCCAACATCGGTGACAGGACAGTGCAGAGCCCAAACACGGTTAGCGTACGTTGCTCAGAAGAATTTGCGGTTTCTGGTGTACGGGTCTGCACCTGTATGTACGCGGTGCACGGGTGTTTGGTGCACGGGTGCGCTGTGGTTCACGGGCGCGCATCTCATCGCTCCCTCCTTGCCCGTTTCCCTCATCACGTCAAAATGGGATGGTTTTGGGCCGACACTCGTGGCTCCCGCACCACAACGCCCGCCGGAGCCGCTGCACCCGCCGTGTGCCCCGTCGATCATGCGTCTTTCCTGCAGTCCGGCGCGTGTCCTGTTAAGCCCGGCAGCACCGACAATGTCCCGGTATTGAACCCCCTCAACAACATGCCCATGGCCATCTCGTCCGAGCGGGCGCCCGGCCAGAAGATCATCTTGTCCACCAACAGAACAATCTCGTCGATCCCCAGAGGCGAGTGTGCTCAGGCAGGCAACTGGGAGTACCCCTCGCCGCAGCAGATGCTCAACGCCATGTTGAGAAAAGGCAAGGGCCAGGGAATCGACGAGTCGGCCGTGGAGTCCATGGTGGACGTGCACAACTTTCTCAACGAAGGCGCCTGGCAGCAGATTCTAGACTGGGAGCTCAAGTACACGCAGCAGAGCCACGTGGAGCCGCGGTTGGAGAAGTTCACGGGCAGACCGCACGATCTCTCGCCACGGGCGCAGGCGTACCTCTTTTTGGGGCGCTTTTTCCCGGCCACCTTCAACACTCAGCCTCCGTTCGACCGCCACGACTGGACCGTTTTGCGGTCGCAGGGCCTGGGCCTGGGCTGGCACAAGGTGCGCTACGTGATCGACTACTATGCCGCTCCGGACGACGAAGACTCGGGCATGCCTGCGTTCATGTTGGACACGCGGCCTGCTCTCGACTCGGTGTCCGCTGCACGCGACCGCTTTGACCGGTGGTTTGTTCCGTTGTGGAGAAAGGCCATGGGAGAGACGCAGTAGGCGCCAGTGCGGCATTGCAGCTGGTCTAACGGCTGACCGAGGTTTACGGTGGCTCTTGGTAGGTTTGGAGATTGGTTGTGAGTGGGAAGTCCTGGTCTAAATGGACGGTACTAAAACGGTACCAAATGAAAGGTAAATGAACGGTACCAAATGAACGGTACCAAATGACGGTACCAAATGACGGTACCAAATGGAAGGCTACCAAATGGCAAGGCTACCAAATGGCAGAACTACCAAACTTGTCGGTCACGAAATGACTACCGAACTGCACGGCCACGAAATGACTACCAAACTGCACGGTACTAAATGACTACTAATTGGACGGTTGCTAAAAGGGAAGATTCCCGGAATCATACTGGTCGCTGTGTGTACTGGTATTGCAATCTCTGAAGTGGAAAAGACTCAATATCCAGTCCACATCGAGGCGCTCTTCTAGGTTGATCTCCCTCTTCCTGAGTGGTGTCTTGGTTTCAAGGAAGCATTCGCCGCATTGGTTCCGCGCCTTCTTGTCTTCTCGAGACTGCTGTTTTGGTCTTGCACGCGAGTGTAAAGATGAAGACAGTTGTACTCAAAACTCGGGGTTTGCAGCAATAGCCTTTTGATGGAACCGGTTAAAGCTTCGTCCTGAATTCCGCCATACTGCTTGCTCGAGACGTCACGAGGAATCTGAAGATGCTAAAGCAATGTCTTTCAAGGCCGCCGAGTCGGTGCCGGTCTCTGGCTACTCGCATGCACAAATGCCTGCTATGGCTACGTGTCCCCATGAGCATGAACCGATTCTTCAATTCTTCCTCGCTCACAATCACGCCTCAAGGCTTTCTTTTGCCGTGCTGTCACACCAGTGTTGGACTCCCCTGCGTTTCCCGATGGCCAGCGTTTTCCCTTGACAACGCTGCCCAACTTGTACCTCGGGAAGCCTGTGAGTGGGATGCCTGTGAGTGGGATGCCTGTGAGTGGGATGCCTGTGAGTGGGATTGCCGTGGTGTTGCGGCGTCCTGCCCGCTTTCGGCCACGGCCAATCGTGGCCCTACTGCACTGACGCTGTGGAAACCAGCCAGCGTCAAACAAGTCCTAGGGCCATCGACCAGTCCTTTGCTCCATCCAACTCGGCTCGTGCATGCCCCTAAGCACTGGAATCTTTTCAGTTCCCACCAGCTGACGTGCTTTTGCCCTGCACCGCATTGACCAGCAAAGTGGTTACCCATTTCATTGGCCCGCAAGTCTCAGTCGCTCTTGTAGCACCGCAAGTTTCCAGCGGCGGCTGCCATATTGGGGCCTGGGGCCACGACCGCCAAATGAAGCCAAAGGCCGCTTCTTCCAGCCCCATCCACCCGCGCACGTGATTGAAGGGTGAGAAAGAGCTTTCTGGAGCCGTCTGGGCCAAGGGCCCCTGGGGATCCAAATGGACGCAGCCCAAGCTTTACCGCGTTATCAAGGAAGAACGAAGCGAGGCAGAGCTGGCGCGCAGACGCTTCCAGGCGTAGGAAGTATGTGTATTTATCTATTTAATTGTACCCTGACTCCAGTTTTGGCATCGACCTAGTAAAGGCTGGAGGTTTATTTCCGAACGCTCCGCCGAAGGGGTCCACCGGTGGCCCAGGTACTAGAATCTGGTGCTATTAGTCCAGGCGATAGTCCAGGCGATAGTCCAGGCGATAGTCCAGGCGATAGTCCAGGCGATAGTCCAGGCGATAGTCCAGGCGATAGTCCAGGCGCTAGTCCAAGTCCGTTCAGCGGATCTCAACTGCACTGGCCAGTCTAAAGGAACCAACCAGGGTCAGGTGTGGCTCGGCCATGGGCATCGTGGAATGCCGAGATGGCCGCATTCAAAGCCGGCTTCGCCGGAGCAATTCACTTGTCTTTCAACTCCCAAGCCGTAAACCCGCTCCTGCACCCAGCACGTCTCCTAGCCGCCGGCCCCAAAGCTGGCAGTTGTATCTATGGGCTACCTCAGCCCTCACGCTTCATCAATTCACTTGGCCCGTCTTTCCACACCTCTCATGTCCTGTCAACTTCACCTCTCATGTCCTGTCAATTTCACCTCTCAGTCACCCTGGTTTCTCCAAGCCATATGAGACACTCCAAAGGATAGTTGCCGGCCACGTGGACCCAGGCAGTGTGTTGCCTTGCTGTGGATGGGTACTGAGAATGGCTTAAAAACAAGCAGCGAATTTGAAAATGGGAGCAGTCGAACAGTGACTGGGTGGGCTCCAGCATCAATCTCCGCCGATGGAATCTCCGCCGATGGAATCTCCGCCGATGGAATCTCCGCCAATGGAATCTCCGCCAATGGAATCTCCGCCAATGGAATCTCCGCCAATGGAATCTCCGCCAATGGAATCTCCGCCAATGGAATCTCCGCCAATGGAATCTCCGCCAATGGAATCTCCGCCAATGGAATCTCCGCCAATGGAATCTCCGCCAATGGAATCTCCGCCAATGGAATCTCCGCCAATGGAATCTCCGCCAATGGAATCTCCGCCAATGGAATCTCCGCCAATGGAATCTCCGCCAATGGAATCTCCGCCAATGGAATCTCCGCCAATGGAATCTCCGCCAATGGAATCTCCGCCAATGGAATCTCCGCCAATGGAATCTCCGCCAATGGAATCTCCGCCAATGGAATCTCCGCCAATGGAATCTCCGCCAATGGAATCTCCGCCAATGGAATCTCCGCCAATGGAATCTCCGCCAATGGAATCTCCGCCAATGGAATCTCCGCCAATGGAATCTCCGCCAATGGAATCTCCGCCAATGGAATCTCCGCCAATGGAATCTCCGCCAATGGAATCTCCGCCAATGGAATCTCCGCCAATGGAATCTCCGCCAATGGAATCTCCGCCAATGGAATCTCCGCCAATGGAATCTCCGCCAATGGAATCTCCGCCAATGGAATCTCCGCCAATGGAGTCTCCACTTTGACACGTTCCTTCTTTGAGGAACTCCAGATATCATCTGGTCTCCATCTTCTAGCCTTAACCCAACTTGTCGTAAGATCTTAGAGTTACGCTTCATGTGTTGTTGTCTCCGCTTGGTAAGAATATCCGCCAAGTTCTGTTTCGTGTTGACATACTTCACATTAAACAAGCCTTTCAGCTTGTACTGGATAACCACGTATTACTTGATCTCGACATGTTTCAATCTGTTCAAGAAACCTTCAGTAGCCTTTTGTTCGAATACGTTCTGAATGTCGCTCAAGATCCTTATAGTGTTATTCCTTTGCTTGAACTTTTCGTTCTGTCATGAAATTCTGCAACCAGACTGCTTCGCGACTTCCTTCAATTAGTCCAAAGGTTTCAGCCTTGCTTGCTGACGATGCAACCGTCTTTTGCAATTTCGACCATGAGATCTCTTTTGCAATTTCGACCATGAGATCTCTTTTGCAATTTCGACCATGTGATTTGGCCTCCCATGTACATGACCAGATACCCTGTGTGTGATAATCGTTTCAGAGTTTGTTGCTAGATTTGCATCCACAAACATTGAGACATCCTTTTCTTCTTCACCATTGGTCTTAGGAATTTGATTCCTTTCATTGGAGTCCGCAACAAGTATCTCACTGTCATGCGTGCTGCTTTCATATGTTTTGTCTTGTGTTCTTTCAGATACCTTATTAAATTCAGGTCCTGGTAAGCAATGTCAGGTCTGACAGTATTTGCTGCAAACATAAGTTTTCGTCTGAAAGGTACGATAATGGAATCAATGGAATCAATGATCTCCAATGGAATCAATGATCTCCAATGGAATCAATGGAATCAATGGAATCAATGGAATCAATGGAATCAATGGAATCAATGGAATCAATGGAATCAATGGAATCAATGGAATCTTCAGAAATTCCACGCATCATCCAATGAGTATTTGGCCCAGGCACTGAAGGTGGTTGTCCCGCTTGAAGGCGACGCCTTGATTCCGGTACAAGGGAAGGTCTGTCGTGGTCGTGCAAAACCCACCTCCAAGGCCATCTTTGCTGACTCATCATCACTTCAAGATTACCCATTACCCCAAAATCACTTCAGCATCCAAAACCATCCCATTACACTTGCCTCCCAAAATCTCCGCCATGTTTGTCATTTCCATCACATGGACAGTATTTGGGTAGCGCACGCGTGGGTGCAAATTTTGCTGCTGCGCACGCATCCTTGCCTTGGCACTGACTCTTCTAGCATTAGACCTTTTGTCCACCTTTAACTCAACGGCCTGGGAATGAGCGAATCTCGACCATCTTGAAGTGCAAAAATCGGGACTTAGGATAACAGGTAACGTGTGGGAAGTCCCGAATGGGAGATCTCGAATGGGAAGCCCGAATGGGAAATCCCGAATGGGAAGCCCGAATGGGAAATCTCGAATGGGAAGCCCGAATGGGAAATCCCGAATGAGAAGCCCGAATGGGAAATCTCGAATGGGAAGCCCGAATGGGAAATCCCGAATGGGAAGCCCGAATGGGAAATCCCGAATGGGAAGCCCGAATGGGAAATCCCGAATGGGAAGCCCGAATGGATCAGCTCCTTTTCAGATTACTAATACTTGCCAGAACTCCATGCTGTTAAGTTCACCACGATCCTGATGGTCAACTGGAAAAGCTTCCGAGCCCATTCTTATTTGAGCAATTAGCATGCACCAAGCATTCATGAAGTTTTCTTACTCTTCTCCTTTCGATAATAAAAGCCGTTTATACCCGAAGTTTCTTTTGAATCTCAAACACCCTTTAGGATGATCGAGCACACACAACATGAACACTCTTTTTGGAATGGGGTAATGCGCAATCCTCAATATGTTTCATTGCGTTGATGAAGGTTCCCGCGGATGACCTGTCACTGTATTGATTGAAGAATGGCTTAGCCAGGGCTGTCAAAGTGAACGTTTGATTTCCAAGGGATCTCGGCATGATGTGTGCTCTCAAAGGCCTGCAATCTTAGCGGTCGCAACAGCCCCGAAAATCACTGGGCTTATTCCCCCAAGAATCAGTGATCCAGATTCAGTGGGAATTTCAAACCCGAGGTCAGTCATTGATTGACCGTTTCCGATTACATCATTCTTAGCGATGTTCAGATATATTCATCTGGAGACAGTTTTCATCACGAGAGATGCTTTCCACCATTTCAATGATGCCTCATATTTTCCCCTTCTCAAATGACACCTCATGTTTTCCCCTTCTCAAATGACACCTCATGTTTTCCCCTTCTCAAATGACACCTCATGTTTTCCCCTTCTCAAATGACACCTCATGTTTTCCCCTTCTCAAATGACACCTCATGTTTTCCCCTTCTCAAATGACACCTCATGTTTTCCCCTTCTCAAATGACACCTCATGTTTTCCCCTTCTCAAATGACACCTCATGTTTTCCCCTTCTCAAATGACACCTCATGTTTTCCCCTTCTCAAATGACACCTCATGTTTTCCCCTTCTCAAATGACACCTCATGTTTTCCCCTTCTCAAATGACACCTCATGTTTTCCCCTTCTCAAATGACACCTCATGTTTTCCCCTTCTCAAATGACACCTCATGTTTTCCCCTTCTCAAATGACACCTCATGTTTTCCCCTTCTCAAATGACACCTCATGTTTTCCCCTTCTCAAATGACACCTCATGTTTTCCCCTTCTCAAATGACACCTCATGTTTTCCCCTTCTCAAATGACACCTCATGTTTTCCCCTTCTCAAATGACACCTCATGTTTTCCCCTTCTCAAATGACACCTCATGTTTTCCCCTTCTCAAATGACACCTCATGTTTTCCCCTTCTCAAATGACACCTCATGTTTTCCCCTTCTCAAATGACACCCACAGCTAACGATAATTTGTGCCTCCAACAGTCCCAAATGGGGCCATCCAGAGTGCACGAACTACTAACTCACTCATTCCAATTGAAGCTTGGACCAAAACATTGGCCAATTACAGCCCACTGCATGGCTCAACAAGAAGGCCGGTGCTACCCTGGGTTCTGGTACCGCTTCAGGGTCCTCGCGTCTTGGTTGTTTAACTCAATGGTTTTCACTGGGCATATGAGATCTTCGTGGTAGTACCCCAAAACTATGCCGAGCAAAACTTGTTTCAACGAGAGGATGGCATCTTATCACACCAGCATGGCTTAGCGGGGCTCCCTTCCTCCCCCGGCGAACCTGGAGGTGTAAAGTGGAAAAGCGGTCCACATGAATCAGACCTGCGTGCCAGAAGGCGTGGGAAGGTTCTATTCTGAGCATTCAAGTCGGCATACCCCGATGGACTGATGTACGATGATGCATCTGGCTGGAGCTCATTATCAACATGATGCAAGATTTGATTCTGTTTCTGGTGAGATGCGGTGTCTCCCCGAAACCTACAGAAGGCGGGGCACTTGGTGCTGTACGTATGCTAAACGTGCACATTACTTTTCATGACTTGAAGAAGCCTTAGCGTCTGAACCACTCTGAAATGACCGTCTGCAGGATCCCGGCCCGCACACAGTGCTTTTCCAACCCCAAACCACGTGCACAGCACTAGCAGAATTTAGCAAGCCACGAGCTCAAAAGACTCATACCCCTCGTGCAGATACCATGGCGCGATGCTTGACCCCAGGTGCAGATACCATGGCGAGATGCTTGACCCCAGGTGCAGATCTCATACTCGGCAATCCAGATTCGGACAATCGCCCCATGTACACCACATTTCCAGGGCTTGCATCTAGAGTCAAACGACGAAAACGAACTGCGGATTGTAGGGGTTCCTGCACACACCAACCCCAGTGTACTCTTTTCAATTTTGCAGCACGATTGGAAACGGGTGTGGCGGTGATGAATCCTCCTTGGTCGGAAACAACACCGCGCTGAATATGCGGGTGTGAAGACCTTTGGAGACGGTGCACGTGACGAAACTGTTCTTCGAGTCATTCTTTCTCGGCGAACCGGACCATAGATTGACCAGGGGCTCAGGCCTGATATGTCAAGCATTGTATGAAGAGTGTGGACTTCCTGTTTAGGAACAGATGCGCTGCGCTAAACCAGAGTGCCTTGATAATGACCAATTCCTGACCAATGCCTGATCAATTCCTGATTCCTGACCAATGCCTGATCAATTCCTGATTCCTGACCAATCACGTGCAGATCGTAAACTCCATGCATGGATATCTAATTCCTACAACTCCATTCTATGTACATGACCCGACGACTGCACCCTCTTCATCAACAGAGGGTCCACATTGTAAGAGGTGCTCAAGCTCTGGAGCATGCCCGGCAACTTCTGGCCAAAGTCCCGCATGTCCGACGCGGCAAGGTCGTCGAGGAGAGCCTGCACCGTGGCGCCCTGGCCCTTTTTCTCAAAGTGGCCAAGTAAAAAGAAGTAGGTGAAGAAGTTGGGCCTCACGTTGAACGGCGCTTGCTGGAGAAAACGCTGGTAGTAGTCCATGGCCAAGCCCTCTCGTTTGCGCAAGAGGCCCATGATCATCATGTTCCACATGCGCGTGTCGTTCCGCACATTTTGGATGTACATGTCAAACAACTCCTCAGCGTTGTGCACCGACCCGAACTCCACCTCCGCCCGGATCATGGACGTCAACATGCCGGAGGAGTGCTTGAACCGCCTGTTGCTATGGCAAAAATACTTGAATGCAGCGCGAGCCGCGTCCAAATTGACTCCGTCCTTGCACAAGCCGTCCACGAGCGCAGACACCATCTGCTGGTCCCACTTGCTGGTGTCATTCTTCAACTCCCGGAACAAGTCGCTAATGTCGGGAACCAACCCGCGGTCGCGGAAGTTCTTGAAGTAGTAGCCCACGATCGTGGTGGTGGTGGCCACGCTCTCCTCGATCAGGTGCTCCCTCATGAAGTTGAGAATCCCCTCCACAGCCTTGTCGCTGCCGAGCTTCACGTGATGGGTCAAGAACGAGTTCATCACGTTGGTTGACGGCTTGTACGAGGGGTCCTCGGCCATGTACTGCTTCATGGACTGCTCGGCCGTGCCGATGTCCTGGTTAAGAGCCATGCCAATGAGAATGTTATCGCGGGCCATGTGCACCACCGGCACATCTTTATACGCCTGGAGGTATTTCTGCACCAAGTCTTGCCTGTTCAAGCACGAAAAAGCGCCCACGATGATCCCCAACGACCGAGCGTTGACCGCCACCCCGCTGGCGGTCATGGTGCGCACCACCGCCTCGATGTTGTTGATGGCTTCCGCCTTCTCCTTGTCGGACATGGACGACACGTTCGAGGGGTGGCCCATGGCCTTCAACGCAAGCTCCCAAGAAGACGCCGACGGCTTGGCAATGGCCCCCGACAACATGTAGGAGAAAATCAGAAGCGCCTCGCTGAAGTTCTTGCATGCAATGTACAGCGCCATGATCTTGTTCAAGGTGGCCTCGGAGATGGGCACGGCATTCTGCACCGACCCGGCCTTCATATCTGAGAAGATGCGGTCTAGCAAGCGGGGGTTGTTCTGACGCATGGCGTTCTCAATGCTCCGCGACACCGCAGGGCCGTTTGGATCCATGTGCTCAATGGCCAAGTCTTTGAGCTTGGATTGGAAGAGACCCAAGTCCTCCGCAAGCGCCTGGTCGAGGCCCACCCGGCGCACCATGGACACCACGCGGAACACGTCCGGCACGCGCGACGCATCCTCCACCTGCAACACCTTGACCACCGACTGGAGGTCATAGGGCGTGTTGGTGCGCAAGAACTGGATGGAAAGCGACAAGTACGACATGCTGAGGAGGTCGTTCAGGTAGAAGCCACGCTCGTGCATGTACTGCGGACGCGACCGCGTGGCTAGCTCCATGGGCTTGGGCAATGAGCGCGAGTGCTCCAAGTACTTGATCCACACCTGGAGCGCTTGCGCATGGCCGTCCAAGCCCTGAGTCCTGCGCAAAATGTGCTTCTGGAGGCTGCTGAAGTGGTACGTGTGCGCAATGCGATGCTCTATGAGCATGTCCACGAACGCCTGGGGCGTCTTGCCGCCCAAGTCCTCCTCGCGTGCATCCACGAGTTTGTCCATGGCCTTGACTGCAAGCGGCTGGAATGCAAAGTACAACTGTTCGTCCGTGATGCGCTCCGCCTCCTGCACCTCGCGCAAGTACGAGATGCCCTCCTCCAAGATATCCACTGCATCCACAAGCTCCGGGCCGACCGCCGCTTCTAGAGATTGGTTGATTTGCGCCTTGATGTCCTGCAACTTCCTGTTGAACGTGCCCCTCCTCATGCCACCGCCACGCGCGGGTGCTTGCGTGGCCTGGTTCTGCCTATGAAGGGCAGCGTCTTCGGGGCTCTTTGGGTTGGCGAGGCTCCCGTGTTCGCCTCCGGGGCTGCTTAGATTGGCAGGGTTCCCGTGGCCGCCTCTGGGACTGTTTGGCTTGGCAGGTTCCCGGTGGCCATCCGCAGGGCCGTTCTGGTTGGCTGCTTGTGTGCGAGCGTCGCCGGAACCACCGTAACGGGACAGGGACAGCGACGCGTGCCCCTGCAGGCCACTGACGGGTTCATGTGCCACGGAGGTTTGATATCGGACCAATAGCGGTCTTCGCAAGCATCGACTGGCGCCATAGAGCCCGCGGGAAAGGGCTTTGGACAGAAGCATGGAGTTGGTGGTGACAAAATTTTTTCGCGCGCCTGACGTGGGCATACTGTGGAGCTTGGCAGCTGTCTTTTGACAGGTACGAGTCAGATCATGGGATCTGGCCCGGGACGAGAGTGAATACGGATATGAGCCATGTGGTGACTTGAGGGAATGGTGTGACGTGGGAACTCGGACTCAAACAGGTGTTGGACCATGAGAATCCCGACGCTACCAATCACAATTGCAGACCCGAGGTTGAGAGGGTTTCGAGGTAGAGGTGAGAGGCTGAAAGGATACTAAATGGTTAGGAGATAGGACTTAGAAAAGCCTGGAGTCCAGCGAGTTTGGCAACTCGACAGTCAAGCAAGTCTAGAGTTAGGGATGTCAAAGGAAAAGAAGGGCCAAAGCCAATGGTCAAGGCCAAGCCAAGAAAATCGGCAATAGTCGAGACATCGTTGAAGAACTAGGTAAGAGATTCACAGGGGGCATGGTTAATAAAGAATTGAGAAATTCTCAGCATTCAGTGAGGGCCAAGAAAAGGTTGTCAACTGACGACAAATCAGTTGAGAAGTCAGGGAAAAGTTGGAAATGAATATGGACAAGTGAAGAAGTCCAGGATGCCAGGTAGTAATCGAGAATTAAAGAGTTGGGTGGGCCAGGAGCTAACGAGTCTACTTGCAGGGAATTGGAGTGAGAAAAAAACCGACTTGCTTAGTCGCCACCACAATACGGCGAACCCTCCTAGCACCGATTCAACGTATGGGTATTTCTTGGCTCTACTTCCCGCTCCCTTAACACTCTTTTAAACTCTTCACCCGTCGTTACACCTCCCGGATTCGTATCGGCCTATGGCAGAAAAGACGTGGCTAATGTTAGTACTAATCTATCGAGGTGCTTTCAGATATCTAGGATATTCTTATCATGAACAGTATATCAAATGAGCTGGGTTAATAGCGGTCCTTGCGGACAAGTATCATCAGATAGCACTCGAGTGGGTACATACGGTTGTGAATGGTGTGGTGAAAAGCGTCTCGCTGGCTTATATATACCCCTGGTCGTGCGCGGCCCACATCGCGCGGCCACATCGTGCGGCCTACATCGCTCGCTCTTGCCGCCGATGCGCGCTACCTACACCTCACCACACTAAACCACTACTGTCTAATGCGGCTATTCCATTACTGCCAATTTATACACTAGCCAATTCCTAAGCACACCATCCGCATTTCCATCCGCATTTCCACCGCATTAAAGATCCACTTGAATAAAGTTTCGGAGTAACCATGCTCAGCCGCAATTATGTGACTGGTGGCCGCCAGTGCGAGGGTAGGAGCTATAGCATATACATGAAATAAAGGCTCGGCTGTGGCACAGGTCAACTATGGTTCCCGGTATACCGTTTGCCGCTGCGGTGATCCACCCGGAGCGGCATACGATGATACTTTGTAACAGGTCAAGATACTGTGACAATGGAAAATGCCTGTCGACCAGGGGTTACTTATGGATGGCTGCCATAGTTGACTGAACTCATTATCAGAGTTCCTGCAACGGGCACAAAAGCACTTTCTAATGTACTCCCATGGATCAAGCTCGATAACCTGTGAAATGTGTGGGAGTGCTCTGCCGAAAAGAGGCCAGCGCCCTTGGGATCAAGAGCAGGCCCAAGAGCTCATTCTTTATGCAACGGCTCGAAGAATAGGACAATGAACCTGCGATCACGCACACCCGATGTGCTAGAAGTGAAATCAATTCCCAATCCAGGTGAGTTGGTGGTGTATCGGTATTCAGTGGTTTCTGCAGTGTCTTTAATTTATCATTGAGTTCTTTCCAATGACTTCTTTCCAATGAGTTCTTCCAATGAGTTCTTCCAATGAGTTCTTCCAATGAGTTCTTCCAATGAGTTCTTCCAATGAGCTCTTCCAATGAGTTCTTCCAATGAGTTCTTTTCATCAGGTCTTTCAAGTGAATTTGTGTCTGATTCAAGGTGCAGTCAGTACCCCCGTCATCATTCCGCCTGTACAACCTCCGATCCCACATTCAGGGAAGCAAAGCATTTCCCAAGTTCTGATCTCTTATGCTGCCTCTGCCAGACTAATCAAAAAAATACCCGATCAATCAAGAGACCGAGGTGCCTTACTGCCGAGACCGCATGGCGGCTCCAGTGAGCGGTGAAGGTGCGCGGCCACGCTCGCCATGTGTCGCGCATCACAAGCATTTACCGTCCAATGAACAGCCCTCTCACCAAGTATGCCCCCAAGGAGTTAGTCTTTTTCAACTATCACGAGTACTTGGTGGAGGACTATGAGCCCGTCAGCGGGCTGTGCGCCCGCGACCATGCGGCCAGGAGCCCCGAACCTCCTGCTCTTGTGATCAACCACTTCCCAAACCCCTATGTCCCCAGGGACTCCGAGCTCTTCTCCAAGACCCGCATCGTTCGGATCCCAAGAATCTTCGACACTTGTGATGATCTGTATCTTGTGCCGCAGTTCTCGCCATATTACCCCGGAAAGGAGCCAGGGGCTATTGTTGGTGCCAGTGAAACGCTGTTGGAAGGGCGGTATATGGGCCAGTACTTTGGGTTCGAGTCCCGCTCGCCGCTTCTGCAGTGGCTCAAAGAAGTGGAGCTAGGAGACATCATCTCCACCATTAACAATCTACTCTTGGATGCTTACAGCCCTGAAAACAAGCTTGGCGCGTTGGAAAACGCCCTAGACTTTTTCACTGCTACGCTCTACTCGGGGTTATACTTGAACTTGGTGCACCTGTCCCGCCAAGAAAGGCTCGTGGCGGAAGTTGACAAATACATCGACCTCGTCAACCGAGAAGTGCTATCCAAGAAGCACAATCTCTTGATGTTGGTGCCTGTCACTACAAGTGCCATGTTGTCGTTGGACTTTCAGATACCCGCGCCTGTGCAGAGCAATGGGGCTTTTCCGTGAGCTTCGTGGTGACCAAATGAGATTATGGGCCCGTTCCGCTGCACCAAGCCTTTGGACAGCCTCACCTGACCCGAACGAGCGCTTCCTGATCTGTCCTGGTATGGTGCGTTTGCATGCCACCTTTGCCTGGCTAAGGAGTGAATCTGCATACTGAACAAATTGGAAGCGTGCTAAATTGGCACCTTTGGTGTCTGTCTTATCCATTCAGCAGATTTTGCTAGCACAAGACTGCATCCACATATGGATGTCGGATCTGCTTTCAACAGCGATCTGAGAGCCAAGTCGTGACATGTTTAAACTGTGGCTTTCTTTGCTCGACAAAAGCGCCTTTCCGCGGTTTTGAGTGTATTCCGGTTTCAGTTTATTCCGGTTTCAGTTTATTCCGGTTTCAGTTTATTCCGGTTTCAGTTTATTCCGGTTTCAGTTTATTCCGGTTTCAGTTTATTCCACGGTTTCAATGGTCTCTGAAAGTCAATGAAGTGCTCCACAGGCTTTGAAAGCGACGCTTCGAAGCACACCGCATGAATCACTGATGAGTGTACCCTATTATGGGCGGAGGCTGCGTGAGGGCTCAACTAAGCTAGAAGAGTACAGCCCCTCTTCCTAATGAAGAAGTACAACCTCATCCGCTCTGAACGAGCCAGGTTTAAACTCTTGTCTCGTTTCCTTTATCACCACCCTGCCTGCCTGGCGGTGTGAGCGCGCGCGAGTGCGACCGAGCTCATCGACAAGACAAGTTTTCCACGTCTCGTCCAATGCCATACCAACCAAGTGCGCAGATGAATGGGATATTTGCGGTAGACAAACCCGTGGGCGCATCTTCAAGCCACGTTGTGCTTCAAATCAAGAAGATTTTCAGCGAATCAAGCATCTTCGCCAGTGATTTGGCGCTAGTACGACAAAAAGTCCGGGACGATCTCATTCGAAGCACCAAATTCAGCGCCTCCAAGATCGAAAACAAAGCCAAAAAGGCGTGCTTCAAAATTGGCCACGGCGGCACTCTAGATCCATTGGCGTCCGGCATTCTCATTATAGGTGTGGGCACAGGCACCAAGCAATTGGCATACTACCTAGGACAATGCACGAAAACATATGAAACCAGGGCGATTTTGGGCCAGGCTACCACCACCGGTGACTCCGAAGGGGAATTGATCAAGCAGACGCTTTCGGACAATATATCTTTGCAAGATCTACGCATGGCTGCCCGCAAATTTGTGGGGAAACTGAAACAAACGCCGCCCATATTTTCCGCTTTGAAAGTCAATGGGAAACCGCTTTATGAGTACGCGCGAGAGGGAATCCCGGTCCCGAAGGACTCCATCAAATCACGGGAGATTCTGGTTTCCCTGGTGGAGGTGCATGATGATTTTGGCATCCATGACACCTACAAGGCATTGAGGCCAAGCGGCGCCGGCGACTCTTTGGAGAAACTGGTTTTCGAGAACCCCACGCTCGACGATCACGCGTTGTCGTACTCTGAAGAGTTTATGAATGACGAAACCGTCAGTGCCGAGGCGAAGAATACCACGGTGCCGTTCGTGCTCAAGGATCCGTCCGCGGCTTACGTAGCGGACTTGCCTGTCTTCCATGCCACTGCCACGGTGGGTTCTGGTACATATATCCGGAGCTTGGTGAGTGATATCGGAAGAGCATGTGGGAGCTCAGCATTCATGTGCGAGTTGAAGCGAACGAAACAAGGCGAGTGGGAGCTCGGCAAGAACGTGTTCTCGATGAGTGATTTCACTGACCGCGACGAGAAGCAATGGGGCCCGGTGTTGCAGGAGGTGTTGGAAAAGGGACCAAGTGTTGATGTGGCCGAAGCGTTCAGAAGTCTTGAAGGCAACAGGACGCTAGGAGAGGGTTCAAAGCCGGATGCAGCTGTGGAGTCTGGAAAGTCCGAGTCTGAAAGAGTCGAGGCGAGCGAATCTGAAAGGGCCCAGGAGCTGGAAGCAGCAAAGAGGACAGAGTGCTTGAGAAGCGACGAGACTACGAAACGCAGAAAGCTCGATGAGGCTTGAGGAACGTGCACACCAAAACCCAAATCTGCATCAAGCGTCAGGTCAAATCTCCAGCCAATGCCGTATGACTGTCCGAGGCATGCGGAATGACGGTGCGTTTGGTAAGTCGCCAGCGCTCTTCACTGAGGCCGTGGGTGCGAGAAGTGTCGCAGAAATGTGCCGTGAGTCTTGAGCCCGCAAGGCCGTGCACCACCTCATCAATGCACTTGGTGATGGAGGATGCCACAAGGAATGGAAGGCATCAGCCTGCACTAGCCAGTCTTGGCAACATGCGTCATGAATCTGCGTGGATTCGGTGCAGAGCCGCTTTCACTTTGCAGTTTGCCTTTTGGCCCATATCTCGGGCAGTGCAGCACATGCATGCATGACCTAACAGTTACAGACCAGTATAGATGGAATTAGAAAATGCGGTAGTCCAGAGTGCTAATAGACCAGAGTGCTAATAAACCAGAGTGCTAATAGACCAGAGTGCTAATAAACCAGAGTGCTAATAGACCAGAGTGCTGCCACTATACCAACCAGAGTACTGCTAATTGACTAGCTGCACCGCGGACAGTGGGTAAGGCTTTGCGCGCAGAGTCATGCCCATCAATGATATCTCTCCGGACAAACCCAATAAAAGCAGCCAAGGAGTCGCTCGGAATCGTCCCCACAAGAAGCCTCGCAGGCTTCGCAGCGGCACGCAATACCGTCCTGCCCCGCACAAACTTCTTCGCCCGCACAAGCATCTGTCCCAGGCCCGCAGATGTACTCCAATGTCCCCCCCACGTCGCCGCCAAGTCAGTGGTGGTCCTCTCCACGCCCAGCAATCTTCCGCAGGTGATTGAAGGCGCCATTGCGCTCCACAAGGCCAAGATCCAGGTGGTGGTGGCGGGCGTGGACAGGGTGGTCCCCAACGGAGCGAGCAATGGCGTGTCGGAGCTCTGGCTCGAGGACAAAGTTCACATCAAGCGGGCCATGGTGACGCCCAAGGAGCCCAGCGAAGCGGCCCCCCGAGAATCAGATGGCATCCATGCCGTGGGTGCCAAAGATAACTGGAAACACATTGAGGGCACCATCAAGATGAGGTTGGGCAGGCATACCGTGGAGATGTCGTTGGCGAACACACTCTTTGCCACCGCCACACCCACCACGCTCTTTTACTTTGACGCCACGGGCGACAGCATGGGGCAGACGCTTTCGGAGCTCGAGGTGGAGGTGCCGCAGCTCGAGCCCCAGCTTGCGCCGGCGTCGTTTGCTGACCGGTGGACTGGGCTACTGGGCGGCCCGCTGTTGCACGTGACCGCGTGTACGGGCAACTTGATCAAAGGCATCAACGGCGTTGGTGCCGCGCAGTTCTTGGAGAAGAGCAAGCCGCTCATGGACTTGGCCAGCAAAAGCACCCGGGTGTACGCGAAGCTCTACTCCGGGGACAAGATGCGCAAGTACGAGGTGATCGCGGGCGGCGGCGGCTGGGGAGCCAAGGCCGATCTCTTGGCCTTGTCTCCCGAGGCCAAGGTCACGGTCGGCGACCGTGTGGAGTTCTACATGATCACGCCAACCGACCGCTACTCCGCCACCACACACGGTGTTGCATCCACCGAGGTGTCCAACCAGTTTCTCTTTGAGAGTCCGCTCGAGTCCACCTCATATTCCAGCCAAGCTTCCTCGCCGCAAACAGTCGAGGCCCTCTTCGGAGGGGGGAGTGAGCTGGGCCTCACAGTCGACGGAGTTTCACACGGCAGTCCTGGCGAGTCGGTGAGCATCAAGTTCAGCCTGTCACGAGGATGACCGCTTCGGGCGGGACTCACTTTGTGAAACATGCAGGCAGCCGCCGGAAAAAAGGGCGGCTTGATCTGGCTGGATTGACTCTCCTTCCTGTGGCCACTTATTGGGTGAGTCTGTTTTGTTCGGTAAGTGGACCTGATGTGAGCCGTGTGACGCATCTACCACTGAGTGCGAACTCTGGCCAGTCCGGGCGCTGGTGGACTGGCATCCAGGATCTTCATATACGCTGAGCAATGGCCTGAGGTGACAGAGTTACTCATTTTCGTCATGGGCAAATCCAGAGCAAGGATCAATGCAGACTAGTATTGAGAGCAGGGTCGGGACCGGCCTCTTATGGCTAGCCCAAGTACCATGCTCTGAATACTAGCGCATTGATCAGGAGACCAGACCCAAAGGACTAGATCTGGCACCTTTCCCTCGCACCAGTCACTTGCATAAACATGCAGGACTCCCTGGGCCATCAGGTCTTATTGCAATCCATCGACTGCACAATTGTCCCATAAATGGCTCCCAAGGGCGGAGAAGAAGGAAGTTGAAGGACACTGGCATGAAGCGTCACGTGGGTTGAGGTTGACATGCGCGTCGCGGCGTCCACGAGTGCCGCACCCCTCCATGTCACGTCCTTATCCCTGGGGCCGAGAAAACGCAGAACAAATCTCCAGCAATACGTGGGCGTTCCGCAAGTCGGAAGCGGAAATCGGCTTCTTCAACCGCATGTCGTGCGAAGAACAGTTCCGGATGATCTATGCCAAGACCGGCATCAACACCGGCCGCACGCCGCCCACAGACCAACAGATCCACGACAAGATCAACGAGTGGGTGCTGTCGAAACGGGACATTGCAACTGAGACTCTCATTGAGGACAGTCCAGGCAAGGATGAATTCAAGGTGGTGATCGACGAATGAACTTTCGTCTGAGGAGGACGTGCCGACAAAGTAAGGCCGGAGATTATACTTGAAAGACCTTTTCAGATAACCGGATCAATACCAACTGATCAATCAACAATTGGAGAAAGCTGTTTAGACGGCCACCACTTTGCTGACTAGAGAGCTGATTAGAGAACTAGACAACAAGACCGTTCAAAGCTTCCAAATGGCTAAATTTGTAAATTCAGGGCAAGCACTTTTGCTCAAGACTCGCCATGAAACCCGGTCTTGCCTTTTCGGTCACTTTTCTCACTATCCACTATGGCTAGAATAAACCACGCTATACCCTTCGACGAAGCTGCTTCATTACTTTCCTGGCTACATTGCTGCATTACTTTACGAACTAGATTGCTTCATGAATATACTAACGAAACCACCCATCACTTTACCAGCTCTACTGCTCCATTATTCCACTAACTGTACTACTTCACTCAAGCACACTAATGCGGCTTTACCACTTGTTAGACAGAATATACACCCAGTTCCATTGCCTAGGTTTGGCGCTTAAGGAACCCCCAGTTGAAAGGATGAGTAACTTCGGTTCAATAAGACGGCCACAGAGCCGTACACGAAAAAAAATTCTAAGCCACTACTGAGGTGGTTCTGACCATAACCCTCACTGGAACGAAGATTCCCATTGTTCCTGAAAGCCTCCAATAGTCAAGCACTTGGAAGCTTGCCACCTATACTACTCTACTACTCTACTACTCTATACTAGGCTAAGTAACACAATGGGTTATACTGTACTACGTCATACCAAACTAGACAAGGGTATTAAGCTATGGGTGTTAGATCGTAGCCTGAATACGCAATGTATCCAATTAGATGATCTTCTTCAGTGAGCGAGAGTATGCAGTGGAAACTCCTCAGCAACCCCACGAAGCGTGATGCTTGTGAGCACCTGGACAAAACGAGAGAGATTTTTACACTTGGTCTAAGCCAAAGGGAAATTTGGACCGCAAAGTACAGTCTTCAAAGTGCAGTGTTTCATTGTTTTGCGGGGAATTCAGACGTATGCCACACTGGCAAAGTATAGAAGCACTGGAAGATAACATGCTGAAAAACATTGTTGGAACGGAAATTCAGGACTCAAGAAATAAATCTGTTAAAGCGGGTTGCACATTAGCCTATATGCAACTTGTTCGGGGATGTGTGTTTAATGTGGTTGATTTTGCCCATTTCAATTCTTGTGTCGCGCCAGTCTGTGGTCAATCTGGCATGGGGAGACGCTAACCACCCTATCACACTGTGTTGTACTATACTACACGGTAGCATAATACGTCCCTAAACTACTCCCGCTATCATCCATACCAGTTGCCCTTGTCCGAAATAGGCGAAAAAGCTAGCTTAAATTGCTGAACTGGCGCCAAAGTGTCCACGGTAATCGTCAAAGGTGCGAGCGGCCAGCAATCAGGCAAAGCAGTCCACGCCTAGCACGAGCGTCGTGTAACCACAGTACATGCATATCGGGCCCGGTTGCTCCACGATTTGTCAGTATGTCGGACGAACTCGCCTTAGGACCGCACATGGTAATTTGCACCCAAGCAGAGTGCGACCCAAGGTGCGTCTGCCCGTACATCACCACACCACACTATACCACCCACTATCCTACATGGCACTATATATTACTTCATCACTCAAACTACTGCCAAATTCTCTACAATGGACTCAATGCAACATTACTGCAGTGGACTGTTGTATACTGCACTGATCTGAGCTGACAGCCCTTCCCCATCTATTCGCAATAACCACGCCCTCTGTCAGATTGGTCCAACAACAGAAATCTATCATGGACACGCACAAGAACCCAGAGTCAATACATCATTTAAAAAAGGTATAAAGGTCTCAGCAACAGGTAAAGAACCTCCTCATGATCACTACTATACGTCTGAGCGACCAATCAAGTAGCGACATCCCGTGCTTCACATCACTCCACACATATCCCCAAGAGGCCCGTTCATCTTAGCGCGTCTCCAAGCCCCGTCCATAAATGGTCTGTAATTGAGGGAACACAACAACAATCCTTCACCCTTTAGTTTCACGAGTGTTACTTGGACTGCCCATTTTGATGGCCTTGCTCGACCACTCACCTGATGGCCTAAGCCAAAAAAGCACGGAATCTTGGTTGCAAAAAGGCCCTGATTGCACCTTGGCGTTCCAAACTTTCGTGCCGACACGCGGTCGGTAGCCAACCCATCACCCACAAAACCCCAGAAACTTCCGCCACTGAAAAAACTGGCTTTTCTGGAGGCCTCTCGTTGGGACTTGAAGATCCAACTCGGTTGAAGAATGCAACCCGGTTGAAAGTCTAGACGCTCGACTGTTTGAGCGCGCACCTGAAACTCTTCTTGGACACGCGCACTGGATATCTGTTGATACACCTCAGACAAGAGAGTCCTGATTTCCTTCAGACGAAACAAACACTTGTTTACGTCGCCATTAGTGTCTACTGCAACCGCCAAGCCCGAAACCCGGTCCAAACGTTTGTACAGGTTGGCTCCATGATCCGCAAGGCTATGTGCACCACCCAGGCGTCTTCGCCGCGCGCCTTCGCCGCGCGCACCCACTCTTGTCCTGCGCCATACTAGGCCATGTTGAAGTACACCAAAGGTGACCTCTTTCTGCACGTTGCCGCCCAGGCGGTGCTCGCCCATGCCTGTAACCCTTTTGGGCTGTGGGGAGGAGGAATAGCTGCGCAGTTTCGGACCAGGTACCCGTCGGCGTATGAGCAGTATGCCACGGTGTGCCGCGAACACGCCCGCGACCCGGCGTCCCTATTGGGAACATGCCTCGTTGTCCGTGCTGACCATGTCTACATCGCGTGCTTGTTCACGAGCGACTTCCAGAGCCTGCGGGACGAGATTTTGAACTACACCCGCCAGAGCGTCCTGCACCTAGCTCGCCAGGTGGTCCAGCTCCCTGGGTTGGAACCGCCCCATCTTCCTGTGGTGAACATGCCCAAGATTAATAGCGGCATCTTCAATGTTGCGTGGGAAGATACGGAGCGCATCTTGGGCGACTGCCCCTCGCTCCTCTTCAACGTGTATACCATTTAAGCTGACCCCCGTATAATCGTTGCTATACGCTGTAGTAATGCTGGACGCTCTCTACAATCACTGAATCATGATTACGGATATGTTCATTGAAATCTCTGAACTCTCTTCGAGTCAATCACTGATCCCTCTCAATCCTTGCTGAGACATCACTGGATTCCTTGAATTTACCAACCCCCCTATGTGCCACTCATTGATTCATTTCCGTCTCTGCATCCAGGTATACCCACGCTTCTTCAATTATGCGCCAAATCAGCTAAACACTGCTGACAATCTCGCTGGCGTTCTTCAACACCGCCACCATCTTCAAGCACTCGTTTCTTTTCTGTACGGTGAGTTCGTTCTCCTTCACCAAGTCCTGCAAATCTGGGGAGTTGTACAACTTCAGCAATAACTCTTTCTGGATCTCATCCTTGGACCGCGTGATCAACTTAAGCATAATAGCCTTGGGCACAAGATCCGCCACTGTCTTTTGCACAATGGAATAGTACGATGTGATCAAAAGCTTAATCACTTCTGTCTCCATCTGCTCGCGCTCTGTCATATTGCCTGTAGCACGCAACACTGGCGGTGGTGCCTCCATTTGTTGTAATCTCTTCTTGTTCTTGGATGAGAAGAACCCACCAAAGAACCCATTGGAATTATCATCCTTCACAATTGTGGTGGGCGATGCAGGTTGTTGCGCTGGCGGCAAAGGCTTGCCGGTCTTGGGGTCCACGGCTACCTGCGGTTTAGGGTGGAATTTCTCTTCTACCATTGACATGGCCACCGAGCCCTTCAACAAGTCCGGGTGCGCCGTGTTGACGTAGGTCTCTTCGGAACTGATGACATCCTGCACGAACCTATTGGTGGGAATCAATTCTTCCCGCAAAAACTGAAGGAAGCACTGCGAAAGCTTCTCTTTCAAGGAGGGATACCGGCAATATTGGGGCTGGCTGATGACTTGCGACAAAATTCGAGCCAACTCATCGAAGATCAAGTTCACACAGCGTAACGCAGGCTCTTCCATTCTGCGGATTTGCTGCTTCACGAGTACCTCGAATGCTTGAGTTCCAACAAACAAAAAAGGCGCCGAACCCGAAGTATTGTGCATTATGGTGCGAATGTCGCCATCCTTGATTTGGTCAAATGGGTCGATCGACATGATTCCATTTTTGAATATCTCGTGGAAAACAAACGAGATACGGGCACCCCCGCTCAACTCGTTGGTTGGCAACTCTTTTGCTTCACCGTTCAAGATATCGTTGTAGTCTCTAGAAAAGTCGGTGATCATGCTCAAAGTGATGGAGGTTGGGCTTTCTTCCATCTGAGGGCCCAAAATAGCCAATTCGTGCGTGTACTTCTTCAAAGAGTGCTCGATTCTCATCTTGATGTCAGGTAACGTGCTCTTGATGTGGTGCAACAAAATGCCGTTCAACTTCTTGGCCAAGTAGGGAGTACCACAGAATTGCGACTTGGCTTTGTAAGAAGGGTGGTTTTCGAAAAACTGAGCTTCATCACGCAAGGCATCACGAATGGTTTTCTTGGACTCGATATCCCGTTGGCCTCTGTTGATCACCGGGATATAGCCGAACCGCAAAGGAATCACTCTGCCGGCTAAGATATCCACCACATCGGTCCCCTCATCCATCAAGTCGACTTTAGTAAGAACTCCGATGGTCCTAGATCCCTCAGGGTCTACTTCGCGGGCCAACTTCAAGCCGTCGGAGTTGGCCAAATCGGTGTTGGAGGCATTGACAGACAAAATGATGGCATTAGGCTTGGAGATGTACTTCATCAACATTTCGCGGATCTGGCGCTCGATATCCTTGGGCTGATCTCCCACGGGAACTTTGGTCAAGCCGGGCAAATCCACCAAGGTCAAAGTCAACACGTGTGGCGAGTAGATTCGCAAGTTGATGGGCACAGACGAGATGCCCAAGTTTTTGCCGGTCTTGGCGTCGGTTTCACGCACGATTTCCGTGCGGATCTCCTCGAAGTTGTAGAACCGCTTATTGGGCAAGTGCAAGAACTCCCCCCATTCCTCCAAGTTGTTCTCCGAGGCCTCTCCCTTGTCGTTGGTGGTATTGAGGAGGGCTTGGTCTTGCTTATTGACACCAGGTCTCTTGTTGATCAACTGAAGAACCAAAGGTCTCCGGGTGACAATTCCCGTGCCTCGAGGCAAAAAGTCCCTTCCCACGATATTCTCGAGGACAGACGACTTACCACTGGATTGGGAGCCGACAACGGTGATTTGGGGCAAGTCCACAGGAGACGACGAGCCTGCACCGAGCGGCGCCAATGCATCCTGGAGCTTGTTGATGGTGGCAATCAAAGTTTCATCCATAGCGTAGTGTGTTGGGGAGAGAGGAGCCTCAGCCACCGCAACGTCTAGTGCGTGGCTCCGGTCGTGCGCGCCACCAAACTCCGATAAGTGGATGGGTACGGCTCAACGACGAGTGCGGCTCGCCGCCCAGCGACTGGCCGGGAAGCATGGGCGGGCCGAAGGCTGAAGTGGTCGTAGCTGGAAGAGTATATCAAGCGTGCGTTTCTATATATGTTTGGTGCCTTCAAGGTTCGCTCCCGATTCGATCTAAGGAGATCCGAGGCATTAAGGGTTGTCGGTTCCAGTGTGTTGGGCTGCGTGCCAGGCAGGAAACCATCGGGGTGGTGCTAGAGGTGCTCTTGCCCTCAAAAGATGCCTTAAAAGCCTCCTGATGGACGGTGGTATTTCAAGAGATAAATGGCGCATGTTTACTTCCCTCTTAGACCACTTCCCTCTCAGACCACTTCCCTCTTAGACCCCTTCCCTTTTAGACCACGTACCCCATTTACCCGACTTGTCCCACTCACACCACTCAATGGCTATCAATAAAGAGTACCTAAGAGCACTATGGGAAGAAGAATCTATAAAAAATCGTTCGGAAGCAAGCATTTGATGAATTCTCCAATCAGAGGTGTAAGAAGAGGACCCATGCTCAAGGTATCATTGAAGTAGTGGCTCATCCTGGCACCAGCTAAAGCAGTCTATGCTGGATACGCTAGCTGACAAGCATTGTTTTGGCACAGTTTGTTTGGTGGTCTGAGCGAGTCCACTAGCAGTCCGAGATCATTTTCGAAAGTACGCAGTCAAAGGAAAGTACGCAGTCAAAGGCTAGTGCGCTCATGGGCCCGCTTTAGCCTTCACCAAGACTGGCACGATTGTCCAATACGAAGCCCAAACCACCAGGCACCTTCACGTACAGATTCATGATGTGAGCCATCATGGGTGATTGATGAATGCAGTGGGTCACAATGATGTAGTATGAAGGAGCGGGCACATAATAGACTCCGCATAGGCTCCAAATGACAGTTTCCACAACAGTTTCACAACAGTTTCACAACAATTTCACAACAGTTTCCACAGTTTCACAACAGTTTCCACAGTTTCACAACAGTTTCCACGCATATAATATGTGTACAAGGTTTTGTGGTGGTCAAAAGAGGTCACAAGATTGGAACCTCCAAAGCCAGGGTCCCTCACACCAATCAATGCTTGTAGCGGTCAATGTAGCTGTGGCTGGCAGTGAAGCTAAACCCCTTGAAAGAAAGCTCACTGGACGGGGCGGTCAGCTGGCCCTCACCCAAATCAAAGTGGGATATGCGCATCCGCGTGAATTCTTCGGAGAAGTTCTCGGCCAACGCCGGGTCGGTGATCACAGGACAAAGCGGCGGAGGGGCCGTCTGAGCCTCGACCGCGGGCCAGTCGATCTTGCGGAAAAAGCGGTGGCTGCGAAATGCGTCCCATTTAGTATCCACGGCCATGCGCTTGGTAGGATTTTTCTGGAGAAGCTTGGCCAAAAGGTCCTTGGCGTCGAGCGAGAGGTAGAACGGGAAGTTGGGCTTCGACTTGATGATGCGGTCCAGGATGGCCTTGTGGTTTTTGCCCGTGAACGGCGGGTTCCCCGTCAACATATCGTACATCACACACCCCAACAGCCACCAGTCCACGGGATACCCATACAACTGGCCCTTCATGATCTCCGGCGCCATGTACTCGGGAGTGCCTATAATCAGGCGACACAGGTCGGTCTCGTCAAGAGACACAGCCTTGGAGAGCCCAAAGTCCGTGAGAACCAAGTGGCCGGCCGAGTTCAAGAGGCAATTTTCCGGCTTGAGGTCGCGATACACAATGCCCAATTGGTGAAGGTGCCGGAGTCCGAGGGCCATCTGCGCGGCATAGAAGGCCACGTGCTCTTCAAGGAACACATTGCCCAAGGAGTTGTTGGACGAGAGGTGATGGAAGAGCTCCCCGCCCGGAATATACTCCAAGAGGAGGTAGAACTTGTCGTCGTCCTGAAGGGCGTAGAAGAGCTTGACGATGTTCAAGTGATGGGTGATCTGGCTCAAGATGCGCCGTTCGGCGATGGTGCGATGCAAGTGGTTGGCGGCCGCCTTGACATCGTCCGAGGCCGTCTCCGGCACCAACGACGGGATGTCGAGGCCAATGTCCACGCTGGTGGATTGGTCGAAGAGATCCACCTGCGGCTTGCGGATCTGTTTCTGCGCATAGAGCTTGCCGTTGTGCCTGTCTTGCACCAAGTGCACTTTGCCATATGCGCCCTGGCCCAACACCTTGAGAGGCCTAAAATCGGCCAACGTCTTTGCTTTGGCCTCGGAATGCGGGGGCAGCTCGGCGATGTCGCCGTCGTGGCCAAACCCGAGCGGAATCTGGATGCTTTTGGGAAGAGATGACTTGACCGAGAGCCGGCTGTACACCGAGGACCTGCGGCGCGATCGCACCGGCACATTGAGGCTGGCGTGATGGTCGGGGCTTGCATGCGGCTCAGGGTCTAAGCCTGAGTTAGCCAACTGCGACGAAAGTTCCTCCTCGTCAAAGGTGAATAAAGACATTACGGTTCAAGTCCACCAAAGCGACGTCATGGATGTGCGCCGTGCATGCACATGCAGGAGATGAGTTTCAGTTGCCTGAAGCTGTTGTGCGTCAAACCCTCAACAGAAGCCTCACAGAAGCTGGACATGCTGGAAATGCCCTGCCCAGTGCAGCCAAAGGCTACTTCACCTGGGCATGACATCTAACGCCCAGCGCCTAGTAGTCTTGAGACCCCATGTTGTGTCCTGCACCGGTGTAGGCGCGTAGGGACTGTGTCCAGTCGGGGGTGTGGTACTCTGTACTCTGGCATAGAGATAAGCTCAGGTACCGCGCAGGCGCGCCAGATGTTGCTCTCGGAAGTAGCAGAACAGTTTTTTTTTAGGCCATCTCACGGTGCTAGTTCGGGCGGCGGAGTAGATGCACCGGGATGTTTTTTGGCCAGAGGATACCCCGCATGACCTCTTGGTTTAGGAAGACTTCCTGAACCCCACCAGCCCTCCCCCGTGGCCTTGGCCTTGGCCCCATGGCAACCTTCATGCCAAGAAAGGCTACCCTGCATGCGCCCCCCTGCCCGCGCACCCCTGCCCGCGCACCGATATAACCAGTTTCAAGTGATGGCACAAGATTTTTCACTCACCCTTCTTTGTTAAGAACACCGCTCCATTTCCAACTTTATTTCTCCCCCAATAACTCTTGAACCTGTCTGTCGTATTTGTTGCTGACGTCCCGCCCTCTGCAGCATACCCACCCCGCTCCCAGTAAACACAAAGCTTCTTCCATCTTAGATTTGTGGTTTATGCCTAAGAAACCATCACGACCGGACCCCATCCCCAATAAGCTCCTTGAACCTGGCTAACACGATTCTGCACTTTTAAATAATTAGAACGCAGAATCCTGTTTTGAACTTCTCTTTCACTTCTGGTTGTTGACGCTCCCCGTGCCGCCACTAGTGATTGCAACGCTTGCTTTTGTGGCCACTCCCTGTTGCCTTATCACCGAAAGCTCGGGGTACTTAACTGGACTTCATCCCCGTTTGTGTTTGTTTGCTCTTTTGCTGCGCCCTTGTTGGTTGTTTGACTAGCTCGTTCACTGTTGCTGTGCTCGAATTCGATGGTCGCTCCCGCGTACTCTGAGGACTGCTATGTCGACCACGAGCTCTCCAATAATTTGGACTCGACGTTCGCGTTCGAGGGGCCAGAGAAATTGCTAGAAATCTGGCTCTGGGAGTCTCCGCGCGCAATCCCTTGCTCCGTGGCAAACGAGGGCTTGAGGGCCATTCCCTTGGAGAAATGGAGGTCCGTTTTGGACTTGGTCAACTGCAAGATCTTGTCCATGAAGTCCAGCCCAGCGTTGGACGCCTACTTGCTTTCCGAGTCGTCGCTTTTTGTCTTTCCCCACAAGCTCATTTTGAAAACATGCGGTACCACCACCACCTTGGCATGCATCGAGAAGGTGTTTGAGTTGGCCAATGCCGAGCTTTTGGGCACCGCTGTGGCGCCGCATTTGAGCTCCCGTGCTGCTCACAAGGTCTTCTACTCCAGAAGGTCGTTTATGTTCCCCGAGAAACAGGTCCATGTGCACACTGACTGGAAACGTGAGGTACAGCTTCTCAACGAGTTTTTTGTCGCAGGAAAACTGTACGTGGTGGGAGATTTCAACTCTGATGACCACTGGTACTTGTACACTGCCGGCTGCGGTGTGCTGGGTACCCACAGGCAGAATGACCAGACGTTTGAGATATTGATGACCCAGTTGGACGAGAAAAAAACCTCTTTGTTTCTGGTCAACCGCAAACCGGGCAAGGATTCGGCCGCCGAGGACCACGATTTGGGCCATGACGATGGGGCTGCCATGATGAGGGCATCCGGGTTGGACTCCGTTTTTGCCCGCGCCGATGTGGGTGTCCGGAAGGAGCCCGTCCATGTGCAAGTTCCTTCGCCACAGTTGTCGGATAAATTGGAGTTGTCCGAAGGCGAGGACCTCGAAGAAAGATATGAGTTCATTCACGATGCTTTTTCGTTCACTCCGTGTGGCTTCTCGTCGAACTCCACCAGTGCCGACTCCAATGGAATCTACTACACGCTCCACGTGACCCCGGAGAGCGGCTGGTCATACGCATCTTTCGAGACGAACTACTCTTTCCTGAAGAACAGCAGCGTCCATATCATGGATGTGTTGTTGCGGATTTTATCCATCTTCTCGCCGGGGAAGTTCTCGGTGACGCTCTTCGACGACGCCGGTGCCAAGAGCGACGCAGAGGCCGTTTTTGGCGGGTTGTACGGGTGCGACGCTCAATTGGCCAAGCTTGGTTACTTTAAGCACGAGAAGATTGTCTACGACTTGAGAGGCGAGTACAACTTGTTGTACTTGAACTTTGAGAAGTCTTGAATTGCAGTGTTTCGAAATTTGGGATGGGAAAGTCTGAACGGAAGCTGAAGCCTTGAATCCGCCACTTGTCGAAACACTGAAGGATAGCTTCTTGGGCTTTCTCAGTATTGCACATCATTTCCTCGGCAGAATCGAGCAGTAGCAAGTACAAGAGTTAGCATAGCTAGGAAAAGACTCACCCCACCACATACCCCGTAGATGCAGGCTTAGGATCCGGGCCACGACCAATCAGGTGATGGCCAGCGCTCGACCAAAACAAGACAGGAAAACGACGCCTACTAGGCAAAGTAGTATGAATAGTTGACAAGTATGAACAGTCGTATAGATATATATACAAGCTAGCCTCGGCTAAACTTAAAACTTCTTACCGAACAAGATAACTTGCAACTGGTCGTACAAGGAAATAACACCGGCACCGGCAACACCTCTCAAGATGTTAGCACCGCATCCCTTGAACAAAGAGGCAACACCCTCAGCAGCAACCACCTTCTTGAAACAGTCGAAAGCACCGTCGTACTTAACGGCTTGACCAGAGGTCATCATCATTCTTCTTCTGACGGTGTCCAATGGGTAAGAAGCAGTGGAGGCACCGGTGGTGACAGTCCAACCCAACAAGAAAGAGGCCAAGAAAGAACCCTCCAATGGGCCAACCAAGACAACAGGCTTCAAGGAGTCGTACAAACCAAAGTACAAACCTCTGTAGACAACAATACCAAACACGGAAGGACCGAAACCTCTGTACAAACCGGCAATACCGTCAGTGGCCAAGGTCTTCTTGTAGACATCCAACAAACCGTTGAATTGTCTGCCCTCACCACCCTTGGTAGACTTGGCGTCGTTGGCCAATCTGGTTCTGGCGTAATCCAAAGAGTACACGAAAGCCAACGAGGTGGCACCAGCCATACCACCGGAGGCCAAGTTACCAGCAAACCACTTCCAGTAACCCTCATCCTTCTTGAATCCGAACATCTTCTTGAACTTGTCCTTGAAAGCAAAGTTCAAGGCCTGGGTTGGGAAGTATCTCACCACGTTGGCGGTGTTACCTCTCCAGAAAGATCCAACACCCTCCTCGGCAGCGGTTCTCTTGAAACACTCGGCAATACCGTCGTACTTTCTAGCCAAACGGCCTTGCTTCATCATCTCATCCTGGTTTTGGATCAACAACTTCACTCTTTCGATTGGAGCAGCGGCGGTCTTAGAGACGGCGGCGGAAACACCGCCCATCAAGAAGTCGATCAAGAAAGAATTGTCCATTGTGAATATATTAGTTTGGAGAAGTGATCTACAGGAAAAAAAGAAGGCGCATTCAAGTGCCGGCCGGACCAAGCTTATATATCGCAAATTTTTTTCGCGCCTTAGTGCCCTGGTGAAGCGAGAAAAATTTTCGCATATTTCTTTTTCCAATCGGGCGCTCCCTCCACGTGACCCGGGATTTTTCGGGCCAACCCTCACTTGCTATTGGCCAGCCCCATCGCGAACCTGCATCAACAGGGGACGACAGCGGCCGATGTGCACCACGAAGCCGGTGTGCTGGGGCATACTATGTGTATTGATGTTATGGGGATGGGTATATGAACGCCCTGGCTCCAAAGTCTCTTCCTCAATCGGGTAGCGGGCATTGTGGTGTGGAGGGCTGTGCAGGCACGCCTCGGCTTAAAGTGTCTTTCTGGCTGCCATATGCACCCCTTCGTGCCGGTTGCGTCCGCAGGTTTGGCTCGCTGACCGCTTCTTGTTTCATGCAACATGTCGAATCAGTCGCGGCCATCAACCATTGTACAGGACCACGCGATACTCGAAACCACCTCTCCATTGGCCAATGCTGTCTAAAAGGCACTGCTGGCCAAAGTCGGGTCTTTTCTGTACACATGGCTATGCGTAAGGCTCTCGGCTAAGGTGCCGCGACAAATTGTCCGCCGTGGTCAAGTCGTCCATCTCCAACGACGTGCGCACGCGTGACCGGTATCGATGAACGGTCTCTGCCTCTGGCTTCATGTCCCGCAATGATATCTCCTCCACCTGCCCGAGCTGGCTAGGTGCCGCCGTACTCACGCGGTTGATGTTGTAGGTATCAATGATCGAGTTGTTTTCATCGTAGTAAGAGACCGAATTCAACCCTCTTCCCTTGGCATCCACCGGCGGGTTGCGTGCGATTTCCTTGATTGCATCCTCCGATGACTCTTCCGAGCCGTTTGTCTCCGGGGCATTTTGAGAATACTCGTGGCCACGGCGCTTTTCCTCGAATGTCTCACGCTTGGGATCCGTGGGGTCATACGTTTCGGGGTACTTGTCGTAGTCGCCTAGCTGAACCCGTTCTCTGACAATGTCCGAGTCTTTGGGAAAGTAAAACTTCTGGAGAATGTCATAAAATGACCTCGGGATTAGACACGCAATCACCCCGACCACGAAGACAGCCCAAAACATCGCCAGTCCAAATATCACTCGTGCACTTTGGTAAAACTCCAGCGACCACGTGCCTGCGGTCCAGATCCCCGTCCATCCGAATAAAATGAGGGTCGAGAACAAAAACGCTAGGAACGAGAGGTAGTCCCAGCGATACTGGTGCATCAACACATAAAGGTTGGCACTCATACACGAAACAAAAGTCACAAGGATTCCAACCCAGAACCGATGGTCTGCGCCACGGCCGCTCAGCAACTGGAACGTCGCGTTATATGCCCAATACGGGAAGAAGAACGACACAAATGACTGGTAGAGTGCATCGCACGCATAGATCCAGAACGCCTTCTCCGTAAACTCAGTCCGCATCACTCCTGCTCGGTATAGATGAGGCACTAACATTGACACTTTCAGATCCACATCCTGGTCGAAAACTGCCAAAAAGATCACGGGCAACGAGGTGAATGCCAAATTGTAGAAGATGATGTAGGTAAACTCGAACAAGTACGAGCCATCAAAGTTGTTGAACACACTGTACCAGAACAAGGCGAGCGTGTACAAGATGTTCTTGAAGAAGAAGCTCGGAATCATCTCCGCAAACCGTTTGTAAGACCAACGGCCATGCGTGAGAAGCAACCTGGTGAGGAAGCGGAATTGGCCAAGTGCATAGTCCGAGGACATTGCCGCTTGCCTTCCCTCTTCACCGGCAATTCCCACTCCGACGTCTGCGGCCTGGATCATGGCCACGTCGTTGGATCCGTCTCCAATAGCCAAGGTCATCACATCAAGTGTGTCCTTCACCATCTTCACCACCGCAGCCTTTTGAGCAGGCGAAACCCGGCAGCATAACACGGCCTTGCATTGCTTGCATAGAAGCAAGAATCTGCGTTGAATATCTGGGTTCCCCAATGCCAATTTCAAGGCATCACCGTCGATGACCACGCCAAATCTCTCGTCAGGCGCGTTGTGATCCAATTTAGCCTCTTCCAATTCCTCATAGGATCCTGTCATCTGGAAATGTTCACTCAAGTATCCATTAATAAGCTTTTCAATAATCATCGCGTCGTCATCCCCCGGGATCACATCAAAACGTTTTTGCTCTTCGGCCAGAAGATCACACTTGAGCACAAGCAAATCCATATCGTTTCCAAGCAAATTGCATGAGAATCCAATATTAATGGCCGTTTCAACTTTGTCACCCGTGAGAACCCACAATTTGACGCCGGCCTTTCCAAGAATATATATGGATTCAGGGACTCCGTCCTGGAGCCGGTCCTCGATTGCAGTTCCACCGAGAAGAATTAATTCTCTCTCAATGGAGTCTGCAACGGCTTCAACCTTCTCATCTCTGTCCTTCAAAGAAGAAGACGCTTCGAGGAACTTTTGGTTCCATTCTTGGTATTGTGACCACGTTAGCTCTCGTCTGGCAATACATAACGTCCTCAAACCCTCAGTGGCGTAGTCCTCCAAGTGGCGCGAGGTTTCATTGAGCATCTGCTTGGAGTTTTTGCTGGAAAGTCTCGAATAGATGATGGAGTCAGCTCCTTTGCAATAGAGCATAACCTTGGGCTCTCTTTCGTTACCTTCGCTTGGAAGTTTGACGATTGCACTCATTCTTTTTCGGGTCGAGTTGAACTCTAACGTGTTAAGAATCTGGTACTCTCGCTTCTGGCCTTGAACTTTGAGAATGTATCCTCTCTTCGATTTGGCCGAAAAAACGAAGCCTAGAGAGCGTGCTGTTCCAACAAGTGCAGCTTCATCTGGAGATTGGGCCTTGAGTATCATTCTTGAATCGTCCTTTGGATCAGGTTCCAGGATCACTGAGTGACATAAGGCCAAGGCTAGGAAGAACTCTTCATCACAAGCTTTTTGCTCAGCGCCCGAAGCTCCAGTAAAATCTTGTATGAGCTGTTTTGAAACAAGAGAGATGTCTTCGTCGTATATGTTCAGCGAAATTTTCCTCAAGGATTCAAGCATTTGCACCCTGTCCTGAGCGATCAACAATCTCTCGGCACGGCCCTCTTCCTCCACATCGTAGCCTTGTCTTCTTCGAAGTCCCGCAAGTGCTTCCGTGTAGGCACGCCCATATGAAATTCCGTTGATGGTGCATTTTCGGAACTCCATGAGGTTTTGCGTGAGGGTTCCCGTTTTGTCGCTAAAAATGTACTCGATCTGCCCTAGGTCATCGGAAATACTCCATGATTTGGGGTTGCACGGGAAGTCCAATTTTTCATAGTATAGTCCAACATCTGAATAGATGAAGTATGCTTGTAGGGATTTGATGATTTCAATTGTAATGTACAAAGAAACGGGCACTAGCGACTGGTAAAGAATGACAGCCACAAAAAAGTTCACAAGCCCGTTTTTGAAGGGCGATCCTGCAATGGTACCGAATTCATAGTAATCTCGAGACTGGTTGATGGCACGGTAGCTCATTCCACTCGCGATACCGGTCACGAAGCAAATGACAAAGAGAATAACAAAATTGATAATGACGTAGTAGCTCAACTCACGGGAAATGCGGGACTTTTTTGATGGGGTGATGCCCGAATTGAGCATGATTTTGGTTTCAGACCCTGTAAAGATTACCACACCAATAACCCATTTCGTGTTTCTTAAAAAGCAGCCCCTCAAGACCAAGTTGTTGATTGAAGCGGATTCTTTTGTCAGCTCTCCGTCTCGATTGTAGACAACCGCACCCTCGTAAGTGTAGAGGTTGGGATGTGGCCCCTCGCTTTCGATTTCAAAGTCCACGTCCATGAACTGGTCCGCCCTCTTCAATTTTTTTGGATCCGTGGAGAAATTGAGGGCTTGTTTGATCTTGAGGTTGGTTTCGCCATCGAGATTTTTTGTTTCCACATAACAGCAATTATCCTCATCACTAGAAGACAAGATCATCACGTCGGCAGGTATTTCTTCATTGTTGTTGATACGAATGACGTCGCCAACCTTGACTTCTTTCCATGTCTTTTTCGAGAAGGCCATTGTTCTTTCGGTGGCAGCGAAGGACATCCTCGTGGACTGCATCGACTTTCTGTGGGTGGAATTACGTCGGTAATCGGCGATACTATCGAAACTTTGACGAGGGGCCGGAAGGCGACCGGCCTCCAAGTCCTTGCGGGCTTCTCTTTTGGCGATTCGGCCCTGTTTGGTCAAGTTCGACTTGGCCTTCCCCACGGATTTGAAAAGAAGCTTCGAGTTCCACTTTTTGAACTTTCTCCAGAGCGAAATGCTCTCATCGTTGACGTTTCTGTTGGCATATTCATAGCCTGAGTCGGAATCACGTACTTGAGAGAGCACGTGCGTAGGCTGGTTATTGACCTCCATGTCGGTGGCCGTCCTCTGAGAATCTTCCACGGAATCCCTCAAAGCAGTAATACAGACAATGACTATCAACGGAACAGCGGCCAAGACTGGCGAAGGCACGCCGAAGATAGGAAATATCCCCAAGATGATGAGGAACAAGAAATAGTTGTTGGCTATGTCCCGCGAGAACTGCTCCCAGAGAGTCTTGGGGAAAAACGTCAACGCCGAGTACTTCGCCGTTTTGATCTTATTTCTGGGATAGCTCCGGAGGGGAAACCCATTATCGGGGTCCACCATATGTTCGGGAAGAAATCTGTTGAATACAATGGTGCGCTTGTCTGCCTTCTGGTCTTTGGGGTCCTGAGCGCCCGCAGAAACATGAGAGTACTCTGCGTCTTCGTCAGAGAGATCAAGATTGTCTTTGGAGCCCAAAAATGCAGGATCTATTCGTGCCTGCGCATCGTGCAGGTCTTGGCGGGGGTTCCTTCTCTTGCTGACGGAAGGCTCGTGCCTGAAGATGTTTTTGAGGGTCCTGGATCGGTTGAGGTTCTCGTTCTTGGGCTTTCCGGCCCTGTTCCGTGTCGTTCCCCATCTATGGCGTTGCATGGCCGTAGGCTCTGCTTCATGGGGGTACATCTCCGTCAACGGAGTGCCGGGGGCGTGGACAGCAGCACTGTCAGTAAAAGGGGATGCGTGGTTGATAGTTGAGCTAGACGCCAGGTCCGGAAGATCAAAGTGTAGAACCGGCTTCCGCTTTGTATTTAGTTTTGGCGATTGCACGATACTGCTGGGGTAGCTGGATGTGGAGTGCTCGGAGGACGCATCCGAGTTGTTGTCCAAAAACGGACTCTTGGGGTATGCGAACGAGTCCATGGCAGAAATGGAAGTATAGGTGACCGAGGGCCTGATGCAGTGGGGTGGATCAAAGAGTTAGGCCCGCTGGAAGGGGAGCTTTGCAGGATGAGGCCCCGTGTGGTTTGGATAAAGAAGAGTGACCCGGTGTAAATGCAGCGTGTATGCAGTGCAAGGCCGAAGGCAAAGGTTGGGAGAGTCCTTGTGCGGCTCTCTAGGTTGTAAAGTGTCAGGCAGGGGTGACTGGTGAAGATGAGGGATCAAGAAAGAATAAGTGAGATAGAGTAAAAAATAAAGTCATGGTGAGTGAAACGCGAAAGCGGCCTACTATGCCTCAGCATCAAAAATTATGCCATGAAAGACGGCGAGGAGTTTTCGAAAAAGAAAAAGAAAGAGACCACGCTGGGTAAGCTTTTCAAACAAGCAGCTGCTTTGTCCGAATTAGCTAAGGCCTTTGATGCCGCTGAAGGACGCGGTGGCAACTCGGCTTTCCGTGTCTATATGCGCTGCGTACCGTGCAGGCGAAGTTTTATCCGGGTCGCGTGCGTGGCCACGCTGGAAATATCGGGTGTGCAGTAGCACAATACGAAGCATGGAGCACAATACGAAGCATGGAGCACGCCTCGCCTCCGCTGCCTTCAGCAGGGGCTGTGGTGGGGGCCCCACTCCGTCGCAAATGCGGAGCCTGAATTTTGTATATTTAACACCGGAGTGGATTCTGCAGGTGCCCACTGCGTTCTGTGGCGGTTGTTTTGGGTGAGGGACCACGCACCCAGGAGCTTTGCATGAGCGGTGTTTGCCTCAAGCCCTCAAAAATCCGCATATTCTCGAGCACCATGTATCGGCCTATAAACAATGAATGGTGAGCGCCTTGTTTATTCGCGTTGGATCGATATTTGATCCATGACATCCACAAGTCCATGAACCAGGGTGGCCATCTTGAACCTTGTAAGACGTGGGCGACGCTGCGCATGGAATCACCTTCCAAGACTAGTGGGGCCATCCAGGGCCATCTCGTGGGCAGCCTTAGGGAAGCCTTAGGGAAGCAACCTCCTTCGTTCCGCAAGCACGTCACTCGGCCTTTGCGTACTTTTCGGTCCATTCTTGAGCCACAGCAATGGCCTGGGCCTCGTTGGACTTCCACTCTTGAGCCACATCGTTGGCTAATGGATCGTCCGGGTTCGGGGCGCCGAGCAAGGCCTGTATACTCAACAAAATGGTTCTGATCTGCAAAGCCGGCGACCAGTTGTCCTTGAGCACGTCTAGGCAGATGCGGCCCAACTTGTCAATGTTTGGGTGGTAGATCTTGGTCAAAAAGCGAACCTTGGGTGCACACATGGGGTAGTCATCGGGCAAATAGAGCTCCAACTGAAACTTGCCCTTGGCGTAAGGGGACGACGAGGGGCCGTCGATGATCACCTCGAAGTACCGCAAGTTTTCCTCCGAGGGAACAGCAAGGATCCCTGGAACGGGATCCAGCACAAGGCGCTCGGTTTCTTTGATGATTCGTTTGGGTAAGGCGGCCATTGGGGTGAGTAGTCGGGTGACGGACTCCTTGACTGGAGGAGGGCGCGAACATGGGGAGAGCGGTGGATGCAGGTCGGAAAAGCTGCGGCGCCATAAGAGGAGGTTTGGGCCCCCGCCCTTTTTCTTTTTAGAGCCATAGGTGGGGGAGGGGGCTGTCACTCACCACTGTTATACAGGCATTGAAGTCCGAGTAGACTGAAGGGCCCTCGAATGTGGGCGAATAAGAGCCAGGTTCTCCCGAAGCAGGTTCCGTCCATGCTAAGTGGACCACGTCACATGACCCGCCGCGAAGGGCCATCAAGTGTTTGGCACGGGGGAGTCTTACACGATAACAAATCCGGGTTTTAAGAGGTGATCATTGGGAACACCAGAGCAGTGTGCGCTAGACAAAAGACGCCCGGGGTGGAATCATGGACAAGCTGGTGGTGCATGCAAACGAAGACAGGCCAAGACGCAGCACTTAAATTGCCTAAAGAGGCAAGCAATACTGCACCGCGCGCCGTTGCCCAACCACCGCATAGTCAAGCCACCCAAACGTATGAAACTAGCATCTCCGGATGGGCCGTATTCTTTGTAATCTTTAGTTTTACTCAGAGGGGTTATATTTTCAAGGATGATTTTCGGTGGCTTGTCCTGATAGAGTGGTCCTAGTAGGGTGTTATAGGTGGCTAAGTGCACTAGTCTAATGAAATGGCATTCGACAGGTTGGGCGAGTGCGGCAGATTTGGGAGCTTGACTGGACGTCATTGAAGTCCGATAGACACTGCTAAGCAAGCTGGTGCAGACTCGTACAGCTTATGGGTCAGTAAAATGCACCCATCAGAATGCACTAGTTAGAATGCACTAGTCAGAATGCACTAGTCAGAATGCACTAATCAGCAAAATGCACCCGCGACGTCAGACGCGCGCGGTGGACTGCCCAAATAGGAAAAACAGCCTTCGCAGCGGCCCCATCTCGAACGAAGACATTTCCTAAAGGGGTTTGCAAAGGGCCTTGGATCTGGGTGTTATCTTTTTTGGGCTCGGACGTTTGCTCTATGGTACTGTTTTCAGCGAGGTATATATGTATCATGCTGGCGCCGTTTCACGTTTCGCGTTACTGTTTCCATGTCCTGAACCACTCTGTATCGTCTGCACACAATTCACGGCCGCAATGCGTCTTCTCATCAACTCATTGCAGCTTGCTGGTACCGGCGGCTTTCCACGCTCATCTCGGGGCGCACCACCCATAGGAAATGAGAGGACTGGGTTTGGAATAATCAAAACGGGCTGAAGTGGACTGGATCCACCGGTCAAGCACAATGAACTGACGATCGGTGGGTATCAACATCACCGAAAGTCCAATGCGGGCCAAATAGGTCCCAAATGTCCAATTTCCTACCAAATGCACAATTTCCTAGCAATCATCCAATTAGTCCAAAAGTACAAATACTTGCAAAAAGTACAATTACCTACAATTTAAGTGATTACCGCAATCCAACTACTTACCAAATCCAATTACTGACCAATTATCCAAAATCCAAATACTAACCAATATCCAAAATCCAAATACTTACCTAATATCCAAATATCCAAAAACCAATTACCTCCATCTGCGCCAGCGGTTTAGGGTAAATTAAAAGTGTTAGCATTGGCCTGACAGCTGTCTACTTCATGCTCAATTTGCCTCAATTGATATATACCTCCATCCCGCATAAGCCAGTTAAATCTGCACCAGATTCCCTAATACTTAGATGCTTAATGCTGGAATCAAGCGCTTGTCTGGGGCTTGTGCAGCTACCACAGCTACTCAATGTTAGCGGTACGCCCAAAGGCAGTTTGAGACTTGTCTAATGCCGCATGCTGTGCAGGGCCGCTGGGCCAGGGCGCGTGGGGATGAGGTCGCGTTTCTAGCACCGCGACGCAAAACACCATCTGAGGAGGCACTGCGCGCTAGACAAATCTAAACACCAAAAGATCCAAGGACTGAAAGACCAACCACCAAGGTCCAACCTCCAGATCCATACGTCGAGCTCCATTTATCAAAAGACCACAAACCCAATATTCGACTCGTTTTCGTGGGATACTTGTACCAGATCTTCACCCGACTCAGGAATCACCCTCTCATTGTCTTGACTGCCTCATCGTCAAAATGGACAATCTTCCCCCCTCAGCTCCCTTCAAACACAAGCTCATTGTCGGCACCCTTGCCATTATTGTGGGCTGCGTCGCGTTCTGGAAGGCCGGTAAAGACTTTCAATTCATCAAATTTGAGCCCCATCTGCGCGAAGAAGTGGAGAGGCGCAAGAGAGAAAATATTGGCATGACCATGAAATCTTTGGAGACAAGGACGTTAGAATATACGCCCGAGGCCAAAAAGAGGCTTCAGGAGAAGGCCAGAGCGCTTGCAGAGTCCAAGGACGAGTAGTTGCTGCTCTTGCTGAAGCGTATGTTGGGGCGATGCAATTCGAGTTCTTCTCTGCTGTTTTGGGTCCGGCCGTTTACATTGAAGCTGATTTCGTGCACATCAGGTGCCCATCGTTCACCCCCTGTGTGGCGTCGGAACTTGCATTGCCTAAGTCACTTACACGCTGACCTAGTTTACGTTTGGGCCACAGTTCCACCCACAAGGTTCATTGCTTCTCCCAATTGGAACGCCTTCGGTGCTTGCACTTGTTCAGTGTGCACATGGCGCACTTGATATGGTTTTCGCCGGAGTGGCGACGCCCTCCCTTCGTTAGTGGCCACGATGTTGTCCTGATATGCTGTGTTGATGTCAGTATTCGATGCTGCTTACGCACATCCCTCTGTGCCAAAGGGTGCATTACTATCTTGAACCACCGGTCTCCCAGAATCAAAAACAGGTGTGTGAACACATTACGTGCGTGTTGCAAAGGCTGCCAACCACACAACTGGAAACCGCCCGATTTGTGGCCGAGGGTTTTCGCCCATCCCGCCCTCAAATTGCCTCATTGGACTTTCTGCAATTGGAAAGCAGACATTCAAGTGGCTGGCTTCGTGTGCCAACAATCCTGCCCTATATAAACCTGTGTCTACAGGATTTCGGCCATTTCAATCAAAATATGCGTTCAGCTTGCCCTCGCGGTGTTTTCGGAATTTCTTGAAATTCTGGAGCTTGACAATCTTGAATGAAAATCTGGAGCTTGACAATTTGAATGAAAACTTGAAGCTAGAAAATCTGAAGCTAGAAAATTTGGTGCTTGACTATTCGAAGCTAGAATATTTGGTGCTTGAATATTTGGTGCTTGAATATTCGGTGCTTGAATATTTGGTGCTTGAATATTTGGTGCTCTCAAAAATTGGTGCTCTCAAAATTGGTGCTCTCAAAATTGGTGCTCTCAAAAATTTGTTGCTCAGAAAATCGGTGCAATCGAGATTGGGTGCTTCGACCGAGATTCAGTGTACTAGGACTTGATTGCATTCCACCTTGATTGGTGCACTGGACCGAGGAAATAATGCACTTGACTGAGCGCTAGGTGCAATTGGCCGAAAATTTCGCTGGTGCATTTTTCACCTTGTCACCTGCGCATGCGACATCATGAATGCATTGAAAACGTCATTATTGGTGCGCCGAGGGTCTACCCCTTTTGAGGGCAAGAGAGAATGCCCGCAAGAGACTGAAAGAATATGATATCATTGGCCTGATACTCCGTGTGGCTGCTCCCCACTTTGCTGCACCATTCGGATATTCGGAGGCTATTTTTCAAATTAAGGAATGCGGAGAAGGCCGGGGCGTGTGGCTCTCATTAACCATGCAAGTTGAGGATGCTCGAGGCGGATTTACAACGTCCCCACAGAAGGCACAGCGGGGCGCGCGTTGCCACCCCAAGCCGCAAGAGTAAGCAAGCCGAACCGCAAAACTGGCTCCTTTCCGCATTCACTCGAGGGAATGACTATTTTCAGGCTGGATTGCAAAGAAACACAGTTGCTATGGGACTCAGCCCTATTGGGATCTCCTTTGGCTCCATTCACCTGGGCTAGCGACGCCCGTATAGGCGAAGCGCATTTGTCCACCAATTCGCACCCCTCCTCTGTACATGCATGGTACGGAATGAGAGTGCACATACGCACAGGATCGTAAACCACTACTCCCCATTGCCCCATTAAGCCGAAAAGGCCTAATTAGGCTTTGGGGTGCATGGGGTCGCCTCGACGTGCGTCATTGTTGCTCCTGATTTGAAAGGGAGCATTCTCTTACACCAATTGTCTCCTGGGCCAGGTGGAGACATTTTTTGGCTACCGCAAATGCATGACGGGTGGAGGCTTTGGGTGGTGCTATTGCAAAAGCCTCGGCTTAGTGGTCATCTGCATGCGCCAGAGTGAGAGAGCTGTGGATGTAAACGGTCCGAGGACGTGCATTTGCTCACCCGTCTTTGAGGGGATGGAGCACGAAGCGGAGGTGGCAGGCCCGGGGAGTGCATGCAACAGGAGGAATATGCCTAATTGCGCATCACTCTCGAGTAGCCGAGGTACGTCCGTTGCCTAAAGCGGAAAAAGCGGAGATCCCACCTCTCTCTAGCCTGCAGATGAATGTATGTAATAAATCAGGATAAGCCTAAGTGTCTGCATATATTGCCGCCGCCATGCACTCTCGAGCCTAATTAGGAAACTTTCTCTTCCCCCCATCATTTTTTCGATCCTCTTTGCATTGAGTGGCATGTTCTTACAGGAAGTAACAAAACTGTATCGGAATGGAGATGGCTTGGTCAGCCCTACTCTTCCTGCAATACAACTGAAACGTCCCAGATGGTCCAGAATACAGAAGGGAAGCCGAGACAGAAAAGCGGCTTGAAAGTGAACCCCCGAGGTAAGTGAACCCTTGTCTTTATGCGGTAAATGGAATGCATGAGCAGCTTCTGTCCCTACCTACGTGCGCGAAAGAAGCGAGACGCATGATGCGTCTGCGACCATCGCTTCAAGCGCATCTCATCCTCTGGTCCATAAGCTGAGCTGCTTCACTTTGGTGGGGTGGGGATTTAGGCTGGCATCAATCCATATAAATTCCCGTGTCCGCCCCGAAACCCTTCCATCATCATCATCAAAATTCAATCATGAAGTATGTGTTTCAAGCCTGGCCCGGAGCATCTCCCTGCTGAGCGGAGGCAATACACTCTGCCCCCACAACAAAGTCTTCATGGAACCCGCCTCATTACATCTACCATATCCTCTACCATATTGTTCACCTCATGCCATCTACCAGTTTGGCATGCCCACCCCTCCAAACGTCCAGTACTAACCGCAGAATGCAAGTGTTACCACCAGCCAACGGAAAGAAAATGTGGAGAGTCAAGAGAAGCGTGTCGACCGGAAGCGGCAGTGAATACGAGACCGACACGTCGCTCGAGTGCCTCAACAACTCGTTGAAGATCTCCGCCGCAGGCAAGAACGCCATGACCAAGCGGTCGCCCATAACCAAGAGGCCCAGGAGCAAGCCCGGGATGCCCAAGGACTACGTGTTCGTGGACTTGAGCCCCATCAAGAGCGAAAGCGCCGACTCCGACGCCTCGTCTTCCATCTCCTCGCCCAACACCGACTTCTCGCCCCATGGTGTCCGCAGCCAGTCGCCCATGTCTCAAGCCAGCGACCTGTTCTTCATGTGCAGTCTGGAGGACGAGTTGTCACAGTGCGCCTTGCCCACCTACAACCACCATTTCGACATGTTCAACGACTCCACGTTTGGCTTGGGCTTAATGAACACCGGCTATGGCTACGAGCAGGCGCAGATGTTCGATGCCTTCGGCGCGGGCCTCGGGGCCCCCTTCCTCGACTCGGTGCCACCACACCAGTCATCGGTTCACGAGTCGTCGTACCTTGCGCCGGCCCCAGCCAAGCCCTCCCACAAGAGAACCAAGTCGGTTTCCAGTCTCCCCAGCCGCAAGTCCGCCGGAGGGCTCCAGTTCAAGACATACAGTGGACCGGGCGGTGTGCGGAAGCCCACTGAGAGGAGACTTCGCCGGACCCAGTCTCAGCCCACCCAGGAGATTCTCTCGTGCTTGAGCCAGATGGCCACCCAAGATGCCCACACTGCCTACGGTGCCCACGATACGGGCAAGAACGACTTTGTGCCAACCGCCCAAAATGAGCAGACCTTTAATACCCAAAACGTCCTGGCCCCAACCACTGGCCACTCTAATACCCAAGACTACCTTGACTTGCTCATGTCCCCTCTCCAAGAGACCACCACCCAAAACACCACCACCACCGGCCACCAGAACGATTTCGAGGCCTTCATGCACATGCCCAAGGCAGACCTTGACCATGGCAACCGCACACACGAACTGGTGGACGAGCTTCCGGAGTTGGACGCGCTCGACCAGCTCCTCCAGCCCATCAACTTGGACTTTTTCCCCTCGGTGCCTGAGAAATGTTACAAGGATGACTTTGACTTTTCCTCTTTCGTTGCCATCTGAACGCCGCCGGGAATTATCCTTTTATTTATGCCCATGAACTCCTCCAGAAGTGACGGCGGGCCGCGCTTCTGCCTTTCGTTTCTACGTGGCTTTTTGCTTGCTTAGCGAGTGTTTTTAGCTTTTTTCTCACAATACATTGTTGACGAAGACACACGTAGAGAGCAATTCAGTAACCATGACTGTGGCCTGCGCTTCCCCGTGCAACTGCGCCTTGGCACCCTGACATTCCTCTTCACCAGACCCTGGCATCTCTCTTCGCCCCCGCATTTCATTTAGGCGCGTTACGTTTTCGTCTCTGCCATCTTCCCGAAGTCTGGCGAGCACTGCGCCGAGGCCCAAGCTATACTGCACCTCCACGCTGGCGCTTTGTTTCGCTTGGAACTCACGCGCTTGCGGCTGTGGCCCTGGCCGCTTCCCGGGGTGGTCGATGTATCCTGTAGACTTGCATCTCTTTTCGGTTCCGGCTATCCGTTTGTTCCTTTCTCCACACTTCGGGCCCATTTGAGTGCAGGATGCATCCGAAATGCGGGGTTCCTGTACGTTAGACGCCTATCACCCCATTAGGCCTGCAATCTGCATGGGCTATGCGCAGTGATAACCCGTTGCCCATCCCTTTGGAGACGGGGCTTCAAACACTTGGACTGCTTGTGGTTAAGCCTCCGTGCATTTTTCGTCACCTTCGCTAGTGACGCCGCCACCTTGCTGAGCAAAGGCTTTTCGGCCCAGCCCTCTGCGCTTAATTCTCCTTCTCCGCTTGGTTGCTCTTGCACAGTTTCTGCTTCGCTTAGACCTGATTGCTCCTGGTGCGCTTGGTGCCCCTACCTCGTCTTTGCTTTTTCTCTGCTTCTGCTCAGTTGCTGGGCGTTTGGGTTTCTTGGCCTCGAGTTTTATTTTCTCGGCTCCACCAAGAGCACGATCCACCCTCGTTTCCAGCGTTCGCCTCAGAATCAAATGTAAATCAAAAATTGGCCACATGATTGAAATCAAAGATTGACTAAATCAAATATTTAGAGCACTGGAAAATGTGTCCACGAAATTCTTCATGTCCTCAAACTTCGGAGTGTCGCTGCGCTCCACTGCTTGGTAATTTGCATTGAGAGTAGACACTTGGTTTTTTGTAAGTTGCGGCCACATGGTCTCATCCATCGCTGGTGCTGGCTCAGCTTGATGCGCCGTAGGGAAAGCCAAGTCCGTGTGGTCCGGTACATACGAAAGCATGCTCTGTAAGTCGTCGTGCTTCTCAAAGTCCCGTTTCGGTATGGAGCGAGTATCCTTCTCCCTTGAATCTTTCAACTGTACAAGCGAGAGTTGCAAGTTGTCGAGAGGACCCTCCACTAAACAACCTTTTTCCCTGTAGTGCACCAAGAGACGGTTCCACAATCTATTCCGGCTCAATGCAGCCGGGTTTCCGAGCACCACCATCCCGTATTTGGCCCGTGTTAAGGCCACGTTCAACCGCCGTGGATCTCTCAAGAACCCAATGTTGTTGTCTTCGTTTCCTCGCACACATGACAAAATCACAAAGTCCTTTTCTCTGCCTTGGAACGAGTCGACAGACAAAATCTCCACCTCTTCGTACTGCGCCCTTTTTTCGAGTATCAGAGTGTTGGTAGTCATGTAGTTTGAAATGTACGCCCTTTGACCTTCGTACGGGGTGATAACTCCGATCTGACCGGGCTTAATCCCATCTTGAAAGAGTCGAGTGATCACCTTCTCCACGTTCATCGCCTCCACCCGATTCAAGTAGGAGTTGCCGTTGGCACTCAGCTCCTCCTTGCCGTAATTGACCCAAAACATCATTGGAGTACGAGGAACTGGCCAGGGGAACGTCAGGCCTGTCCATGTGCGATCCTCCAGACTCACCCCATTCTGGAGCGTGCCCTCGTAAAACATATTGGAAGGAAATTCTGCCAACACTGGGTTCATCCGGTACTGAATCTCAAGCCGGTGAGGCACGTGGCCCAATGCTATGAGTCTCTCAAAGAGCGACTGCGAAAGACCCGCCTTTCCTGCCTTTTCCTCGATGACAACTGGCCCCAACTGCTGGTGGTCTCCCACCAAAATCAATTGCTTGCAGCCCTTAACCAAAGGCACAAGCACTTCTGCCTCCAATGCCTGAGTACTTTCATCAATCAACACTGTATTGAACTGACCTTTGATCTTTTTATCCAGAGCTCCCACACACGTGCAACAAACGACATCTGCATTTTCGATCAATAGTTTCTCGGCCTTGCGGAATGCAGCATCAAGAAGGTTGGTTTCTTCGGGTGTAAGTCCACCTCCAGATTCTCTTTTCTTAAGCAATTTATGGCCAAACTTGAGCTTTTTAGCTGCCAACGTCCGAATATCGCAATCCAAATACCCCAGCTCAACCTCCTCACGTGCCTTGGAATAGATACGAACCACGTTCAAGCCTAAAGAATGCAATTTAGTCGCAAGGTGGTCCACGGCAACATTCAGCGGAGCACAAACTAAGATTTTGTTTTTCTGCAACTTCGAAAGATGGTAGATGATAGCACTAGATGTGACGGTTTTTCCTGTTCCTGGGGGGCCCTGGATTAACGACAAAGGGTTTTTGATAGCCATGGTCAATGCCTTCTTTTGTGAGTCGTTCAAGCTGATCATGCCCAAAACATTTAATTCCTTTGGGATTTTTGTCTTGAATTGCACATCGACCACTTGATGCCCCAAGATGGTATGGTAAAGGTATGCACTAAGCGACTTTGACTTCGTGGCAAAAGCCTTGACGGCATTGATCATCCGGAAGTAAGGAACTCCCACCCACATAAACTCGACAGTAAAGCCCGTGGATGCGTGAGTGGGTGGGTTTTCCAGCCGCAGAAAACTAGCCGTGAACGACTCCTTCTTTGCACTTGGCCGCAGCACGATGATCCCCTCGCCCTCCCAGGATTCTTTTACCATAGTGCTGCCCACGGAATTGTAGCGGACTTTGATGGTATCGCCAATGGCCACCATGAGATTTGTATTTTCGTGGCCGAAAAGAATGAAATCCGCTAAAAAGTCGCCGTTGGAAGCCTCAGTCCACAGCAAAGTGGAGTGCTCCAAAGCCTGAGACTCCTTCAACGCCTTATCACATTCGGCTTCGGCCTCAATCAACGGCACCCACGAGTTGTGATAAGTGACGCCATCGTTGAAGCGCAAAGGAACAGGAAGAAGCTTCAACTCCGGTTCGGAGGAATTGCTGAAGTCCTCGAGGGAGGCGCTTTGGTCGGTGCGCCACTTCGCTTCAAGCATTCTCGCCTGACCATCAGTGATTGGCAGCGCCTGGGCCATCTGATCTATGGGTGGGAAGGGAGATACCCACGGCAATAGAGAGCGGTTTTCCAACAAAGGTTGCCACTCGTTGATGTCCCAGTTGATGTCTCTCTGGAGAGCACAGGGCAGACGGCATAGAATAACCACCACCAGGTCTTGCTTGGCAGCCACAAACCCCAACACAAACACATTCTTGTTCCCACAGTTGTAGCATTCCAAGGTCTCTGCGCCCAAAGGAGATGACTCACTAAGCATCACGGAGTTGTGTTTGGAGAGCACCAAATGCGTAACAATATGCGACCCCGTGAGCTGCCCCTTTCCATTGCAGAACCATTTTTCACACCGTTCACACTTGACCACGGAGGCGGCAGAATCCACACCACAGTACGTGCAAGCCGCCTGCGACGGAACATGGTTCACGTGTTCTTCACCGGCACCAGCGGTCTCTGACGACTCGCTTGCATGCGGAGGTTCCATTACCTCGGGCGGCACATGGTAGTCCGATGTCATCGGGCGTCAGTAGGAGGTGTTTGTTGAATAAAATTCATGGCGCGCACTGATTTTTAGCTACTGACATCCCCAGTCATTATCTCCACGTCCCCGTGCTCACGCTGTGGCCATCTCGAATTGCAGAGCCACAACATAGTGGCAAGAAAGAGGCTTCTTTTTCAGGTGATGTAGTCTTCAATTTTTACCTGGCGCCAATCAGCATGCGTCCTTCACATACTTACCCATGATCCATCCGCACACGCCATCATCTGCCGCCCTGAGCCCGCATGCCGGTCATCGCAACTACGGTCTGGCTTGAGCCCGATACAAAATATGGACCAATATTCGAGGGATGAGCCACGAAACCCCAACAGGCGGAAAACAGCAGGAAAAACGAAAAGACATGCGGATGCTGGGAGGTACGTGCCTGTTTCTGGGTCTGGGTCTGTGCCTGCATATAGGTGCCAGGGTTTGGCGGAGCAGCCTATCTGGCTCAAGTCCGGCTAATTTTCCATCAAGAGACCAGTGATACGCCGTCGTGCGGGCTGATGCCGTGTACCTGTATGCCAGACCGCTTATGTGCCGGTTTGCGCGCATGGCTCCCAAGCTTGACGGCTACTCACCCCACGATTCAGCCCGCTGCCACGGCAAGCAGCACTCACGCTCGGCCCGCTTGGCTCATGCAACCCTCTCAATTGCCCTTGCTGCCCACAAGTTGCTGGTGGCGTAATTTTACGTTGTGCTTCTTTCCCCTCCCTTGGATCACTCACGTCAGCCTCGCCACGCGCACCATTTGCATACCTGCAGGCGCCACAAAGGTTTCACCGTCGCTTTATGCATTAACAATACTCGAAACCGAACAATCCCGTTCCGTCCGCCGTATCATTATCATCCAACTGACGAGCATAGGCCCCGCGGTGCGCGACATCAAGGACACTTCACCTCTCCTTCCAACCACTTTCTACGCCGGCTCCACTGCCGCTTCCTACATCGGCCCCCAAGCATTCCTTACCGCCGCCTCATCTGTTCCTCAACCTCGCCGTCATTGAACATCGGCCACATACCTGCCCCTTTTCAGCTTTTTCCAACCGCTTTGGCCTAACACTATGCCCCACACCTCCCCATTTCACAAGGCCCTACTAAGGGATAAAGCAATTTTCAGGAGCAATGACGTGTTGGTGTCCAAGGACTCGGTGTCGTGGTCTCAGCAGTTGAGTGTCACCTTCACCGAGCATGGCTCCATCAAATGCAGAGGCTACGATGGCGCCGAGTTGCTTCTAATAACTGAAATTCAATCATGTCAAGTGCAAATCTTCACTTCCACGTATGCCCAGGGTTCCATTCCAAGGAAGCGTTTCGGCAAAAACAAGCCCGACGCCGAATATGTGGCGGCCACTGAGGAGCACCCCTACATTTTCATTCGTTCTTTCCACAATGATAGGTTGTATTTGCGTACGGTGTCTCGGTCCCAGTTTGGTCACATTCTCCTGGCTTTGTTGGCTTGGCAGAACATGAAACCTCTGGGTCTTGCCAAGAAGTGGTTTGCCGAAAATAGAGCCATATCAACCCTGTCTGCCGACGCTCACGAGTTGCTTGTGTGCCGCTTCAAGATCTACGGGCCTATTCCGACGAAAACGAAGAACGTCCACTTGGTGGATGGACCCCGAGCACCTGTTTACATCGACGAGCTCGAAGGTGGCACCACTAGCTACTCCGCAGCCGCGCCCGAGGGCAATTTGGCCGAGGGCTGGTTCTACACCATGGGAGTATTGAAGTCTAATGGCATGCTTAATTTCATCACGGAGCTAGATGGAACGTTGCTTTATTCCATAGACGTCAGAAAAGTCTTGAGCTCTGAAATCAGGGAAATGCACCATTCCATCTGCAACTCTTCAAACACTATTTTCATTGGCCATCTCAGAGAGTTGCGGCTTAATAATACTATTCGCACGACTTCCAACCTAACTTCGGAATCACTCTCCTTGCCGAGCTTATTGGAAAGGGACGGCAGGCACATCGCCAACAACCTGCGAATCTTGATTGAGTTCCCCTTGCACATCGACTTGGAGGACTGGTTCGTGGGCTTGAACTACTTTGCCAAACGTGAGTACATTGGAATGTACAGCGAAAACTCCACCTACGCTAACCCCACGGTAACTCGTGTGGTCAATCTAGAAGGCACATTGGAACTGGATAACGCTCTTGACGTGGCCCGTGCTAGAGGTTCCGAGTCCGTGAGATCTATGCTCCCTAATGATGATTCTGAGACAAGACCACAGCTCGCCAGCTTCTCTCGAGATCACCTTCGTGTATCCAAAAGAGTCACTCTAGATATTATAGAGGCGAACTTCGATAACGTTTCAAGCTCTGACACGAACCTGGGCAAAATTTATGCCGAAGTGCTTCTATGGGGGTTTCCATGGGCCAAGACATCAGCTGTGAGCCATACTAATAATGCTTTTTGGAAGGATGAATACTCTACCGACCTTCCTATTCTGACACAAATGATTCGCATCGTTATAAAGAAATGTACCACGGATAAGGGGTATTCTTTAGCCGATCGCGTGATTGGCACAGTGTATGTTACTCCAGACATACTCACACAAAAGCTACAGACAGTCTCAACAATGATGGTGGAAAACAGTGCTGGCGCATCCATGAAAGTTGGTGATCCGCCCTCGTTCAATGATGTTTCGGGCCTGGCATTCCCTACAGCGCCCTCGGGTAATAATATCGTGCGCCTATCCATTTACGATGCTGGAAATCTTCCCGTGGGAAAGCTTTTGTTGACTGTTGATTTAAGGGAGTATTTCATCCCACCACCAATAGAGTTCCGAACGCTTGAAAACATGTTACTAAACTGTCCAATGAAACAACTTATTGAATTTTGCAACTGCACGGTGGGCACAAGTGAGTTCGAAAATGTCAGTTTCATCTTGTTAGACATCTTCCAAAGCATAGGTGTTGAAGAGCAATGGTTCAAGGCTCTAATAGAAGTGGAGCTTGTCTCGGTGGACAACATCACAAGGAAAAATTATCTTACCAGAACAGCAAATACGACTCAGACCAACAACGTATTCAACACGTTGTTTAGGGGGTCGTCCATCTTCACCAAGTCGTTGGAAAAGTACATTTTTAGAATTGGCCAGGAATACCTCGAAAAAGTGTTTGACAATTTTTTCGAAAAGGTTTCCAAAGAAAAGAAAAACTGTGAAATTGATCCCCGGTATGTGAGAGCGCAGGAAGCTGCCAAGAGAAAAAACGAAGCTTTGGGCGAAAGTGACGACGAAAGCATCAGTGATGACCAGAGTGATAATGAGATGGCTGAAAACAGAGAAGAGCTAGAGGAAAGGGTCAACAAGATTTTGAACCAGAACTTTGAGAACTTGAGCGAATACTGTGAGGAATTGTGGCACCGTATCTACGCTACTTCTAATGACTTGCCACAGCAAATCAAGAATCAATTGAAAAACTTCCGAACAAAGGTGGATCTAGCGTGCGATCCTGATGACAAAGCAACTGCTTTGAACTGCTTGAGTGCATTTGTTTTCTTGAGATTTTTCTGTCCGGCCATTTTGAATCCGAAGCTCTTTGATTTGACCAGAGATCACCAAAAAGGAGACGTGCAACGAACCTTGACTACTCTTGCGAAAGTGCTCTTGAATCTCGCCAATAGACAAGAGTTCACACCTCACAAGGAACCACATTTGATGCGAATGAATCAATTCTTGCGGAAGCACGATTCTGAAGTTTATGACTATTTCGACAAGCTAACTGGGCGGAAAAACGATTTTAACGAGAAGGTACTTGAGTTGAGTCACGAGATGAAGAGATTCGACTTGGGCTTGAGCGGAAGTCTGGCGTCCAGTGAATTGCCTACGACACCTTACTTGATTGATAAGTACTTGCGTCTCACCGAGTTTATCCATCTTTTACAGGCGAACAGCAACCATCAATCGAAACTTACTTCTGACCCAGCAAGTCCTCGTGACAGTGTTAGCACTACCGCGAGCCTGGTGGCGTCCATGATCCGAGCCCGAGCGCAGAGCCCTGCAAAGGAGATACGTCACAAGAGAGAGCAGAGCCATGATAGCGCCGAGGGGATCCGGTTGAATGACGAGAGAAATGTGTACCAGATTGGCTCTTTGGAGTTTGAAAAGTCGGAATTTTTGGACTTGGTGGGCGATAATGAAACCGAGGGATTCATCAAGTCTCTCTGCAGAAGCAACGAGGAGATCTTTTCGTTCATTACGTCTAATATCACCATGAAGGACTTGCAAAAGCAGAGTACCTCGATCTTAAAAAAAGTCAACCAGTTGGCCTCCCGACTCCAGCGACCCGAACAATGCGGCGACCTTCAGCACGACACCAAACTCTGGCAAGCGTTTGTCGACAATGTGGTGGAGCGCGCAAATTTGGACGTTGACAAATCTGCCATCGTGTTCATGGATCAGAACTTCGTCGAAGCAACGCCTCATGGGCAGCGACGCTTGGTGGACAATGGGCTCTCGGTATTGAAGCTACGGTTTCCGTCTGAGTACGAGTCCAGCTTGGTTGAGAGCTTTAGCTCCGCGTCGGTTTTAGGCACGCGGGGCGGGTCCAAGAACCCGTTCAAGCGGTGGCTCAAGCGAGAGTAAACGGTTCTGGAGGACCAAGAGAATAAGGGAAGGAATGGAGGAACGGCGGAGAAATGGAGAAATTATGAAGGAATCGCGGGGGAATCACGGAGGAACCAACGAAGAATTTATGGTTCAACGAAGAATTAATGGTTCAACGAAGAATTAATGGTTCAACGGAGAATTAAAGGAGTTCAACGGAGAATTAAAGGAGTTTAACGGAGAATTAAAGGAGTTCAACGGAGAATTAAAGGAGTTCAACGGAGAAATTACGGAGTCCAACAAAGTTATACTGAGAATCAACGCGGAGGCGTATATATGAATGGCCGTCTGTTTTAATCAAACTTGGCATTTCCGTTGGCAGAGGTATCTTGTTGAACGATGCAATACTTAATAATAGTAATAATAGTAATAATAATGATACAACGTCATGATCCCATTGTAACTGCCTACACCACAAGTGATGGCCCATGAGGTATCAAGCCAGATGTGCGCCCCCGTCCTTAACGAGGATCCGCCACGCACCCACGCACCCTGCAGCAAGACATGGCCGCACTACTCCGGTTTGGGCACAGGACTGTAAGGCCCACAAGACTCTAAATTTTACAATAAGGGTCACAATGTGGACCACAACTGGACCACAATATGGATCACAATATAGATTATGGACACATAACAAGGCTCAAGCAGCGTTGGGTGAGGACAGCGTCAAGTCGCCCGACGGTCGCTGACTGCCGGTTGCACGGGCATGGCTCATTACGCAGGCCGCAGCAAATGCAGGCTCATGAAACGAAAAAATGTCTACTCGCAAGATAAGCCAGGACACGTTTTCTGTTACACGGCAAGGAAAAAAGACCAGCTTGACCCACGCCACGCAACGCAGACATTATGGCCACTGAACAGGAGATCCTTGCATCTTACCCGCAAACCTCAGCGCCCTCAACGCAGACCGGCTACACGTCAAACTTGACGGAGGAGCAGAAGCAAACGTTGGCGGACTTGAGGGAGGCGTTGGTGAAACTAGGATACGAAAAGCGCCTAGACGATGCCTCGTTGCTCCGCTTCTTGAGAGCCCGCAAGTTCGTGTTGGAGAAAGCCAAGACCATGTTCGTGGACTGTGAGACCTGGAGGGAGAAGTTTGGCACAAACACCATCTTGGCGGACTTCCAGTACACCGAGAAGCCGCTCGTGGCCAAGATGTACCCACAGTACTACCATAAAACCGACAAGGACGGGCGGCCGTGCTACTTTGAGGAGTTGGGCAAGGTGTACTTGCCGGACATGTTGAAGATCACCACCCAGGAACGGATGTTGAAGAACTTGGTGTGGGAGTACGAGCTGTTCACGCAGAATAGATTGCCCGCATGCTCGAGAAAACAGGGCTATTTGGTTGAGACCTCGTGCACCATCATGGACTTGAAGGGGATCTCGATTTCCGCGGCGTACCAGGTGGTGGGCTACGTCAAGGAGGCGTCGAAAATCGGCCAGGACTACTACCCCGAGAGAATGGGCAAATTCTACTGCATCAACGCGCCGTTCGGCTTCTCCACTGCGTTCAAGTTGTTCAAGCCCTTTTTGGATCCGGTCACGGTGTCCAAGATCCACATCTTGGGCTCCTCCTACAAGAAGGAATTGCTCAAGCAGATTCCCGCAGAGAACTTGCCCACAAAGTTTGGCGGCGCCTCTGACGTCACGGAGCAGCAGTTGTACTTGAACGATTACGGGCCTTGGAGAGACCCCAAGTACATTGGACCCGAAGGCGAGGCCCCACGCGCTTTCTCTCAATAATTCAATGTGCACTACACCTGCTGATAGATTGTGAACTCCTGGCTGCCGCTATAAAGTCCCGAGCCCTCGAGCCAGCCTGAACATCCCACTGATTGCCTGGCCCGAATGTGTGCCTGTGTACTTTAGACTATTGTAATGTACAAGGTGCATCCCTAGCGTTAGGCCAGAATGTAGCAACTGGGCCCGCTTTAATGTGAATGAAACGGGCCACGTGAAAGGCTCATTTCGAATACGTTTTAATATAGGCCTTGTACTATTTCGGACACCCGAGACATTGAACGTGTATTGCTAGAAGTAGTCCATCTTCCTCAACGCGGCGATGCGGTACATTTTAGACACTTCAGAAGATGTATGGTAGACCAGAGCATACCAGTATCGCGTTTTCCTCCCAACGCGAAGTAATCCACCTTCCAACGTTCTGGCCAACATTAAGCCACAGGCAATCCTCGCAGTAGTTCTTCGCCGCCAGAAGTGGCCTAGAGCCACGTGACGGGCCAGCCTTCCCGTTCTTGAGTTCCATTTTCCCTGCCCCACCAGCGCGAGGGTCCAGTTCGTGGCCTGTACTTTTTCTAGGTCGCAGCCGCGTGTTTCGCACCCTACGCGTATCATCGAACTCTACGCTTCGGACTTTCTGACCCTCACGTACCGGCCCAACCTCATCGCCATGACCAGCCCCGACTTCGCCGAGTCGTTACTCTTCGCTCCCACGGAGAGCGCGCAATTGGACTCCTCCATTCCCATGGACTTTACGCAGTCTCTTTTATTTCCGCCAAGCAAGAACGGTGATGCACCCCCTCCATCTCACAGCGAAACCTCTCCAAGGGATACCGAAGGGCGCCCGAACCGCATTGATGGCAGCCCGAGAGGCCTCAAAGAGGCCCGGCTTCTAAACGGGTCCACCATCACGCTTGTGCCTCGGCCAAGGCGTAAAGTGTCATTCAACTACGACGATGAAGACGGAATCATGGACATGGATAGGCTCTACGAACGCGTGGAACAGCGCCAACTGCTCCGAAGAAGCAAGAATTTGGTGCAGATGTCAAAGAATAACCAGCAACCAAGAGCGGCCCGAGATCCAAAGACCAATGATCCAAAGACCAATGATTCAAATACCCATGATTCAAACACCGATTCAAATACCCATGATTCAAACACCGATTCAAACACCCACGTTTCAAACACCCGCGATTCAAACACCCACGTTTCAAACACCCGCGATTCAAACATCTACACCCAACCCATTCCCTGCTCTCTCATGTGGGTAGACAAGTATAGACCCAAGTCGTATTTCCAGGTCTGTCACTCCGGCAACGAGTCGCAGTACCGCTTGGTCATGCAGTGGCTCAAGAAGTGGGACGCCGTGGTGTTTGGTCGACAATGCTCCAATACCGACTTCGTCGACCATTTGGGAAGACCCATCAAAAAAGTGCTCTTGGTCCATGGTCCTCCTGGGATCGGCAAGACGGCCATCACTCACTTGCTCGCCAAACAAATGGGCTACCACGTGGAGGAGTTGAATGCCGCTAACAGCATGGACGTAATGTCGGGCGTTGAGAAGTCCCAGGGCGCCAGTCGCTTTGCCAATGCTACATCCGCATTGAGGTTGAAGATCAAAAACGCCCTCACCGTGAACACAATCTTAGCTAAAGGCAAACCAACGTGCTTGGTGATTGATGAGATTGACTCCGCCATCAACTCTGGTGATATCGTCAAGGTCGTTTCGGACATTGTTCTGCAGGACCAACAGTCTTCCAAGACTCACACCGACCAAAAGAAAAAAGGTGGCAAGGGCAAGCGGTTCGTGCTCAACAGACCAATCATTTGCATTGCCAACGATATTTACCCGCTGGGTGCTCGCCACGGAGGTGTTAACCCCATGGAAAGGCTCCGCTTAATGTGCGAAATAGTGCCGTTCAGAAAACCAACCTCCGCAGGCGATGACAAGAAAATCAACTTGTCTGCGCAGACATCCGTCAAGGAGCTTCTATCAAGAATCAGCGAGTCAGAGGGATTGGGCCTTGACAGAACAAGGATCGCAGATGTGGTTGAAATCTGTGACGGTGATATCCGTGCGTGCATAAATTATCTTCAATTCTCGTGCCGAAAGCTTGACTCTGACTTGCATTTCTTCTCACAGGATGATAAAAGTGGAAACCTCGCAAATAAGGATGCGCTGATGTCGTGGTTTTCCTTGGTCAATCTCATCTTCCGAAGAGACCAGCGACTCTCCAAAGAAGATAATTTCAATGAGATGTTGGATATGGTCTCTACTGGTGACGGGAAGTCTGCAGCCTCCGGCTCTCTTGATAAAGTCGTGAGAGGGTGCTTTAATAAGTACCTCGATGTTGTGCACCTCCAGGACGACTCAGTCATAAGGCCAGCTGAAATGAGTGACTGGTTATTCTACTACGACTCATTGTCGTCCAAAGGCGACTCCAGTTTCTACCCCACCCTCGCGACCTTGAAATTTTGGTCTTTGTTCAGTGACATTAGCTCCCTGAGATTTAGAAACTTCGAGAGCCTCATTCCAAATGCGAAGGATCTAGATTTCAACACCTTTGAGCAGGCAAAACAAAACAAAGCCATAATGAAGAAAGTATCCGATCTGATCCCTACGGAGTTACGGGTATCTTTTTGTGGCCCCACCTCCAATAGCGAGTTTCTTGCGTGCCAATTCATTCCGTATCTAGACAAAATGCTCTCGCCGGAAGTTGGATCTGCTCTGACAAAACTGTCGTTGAAACCACATGAACTCAAGCAAATTGATGCGTTGACCCTGCTCGTTCGCAAGCTCGACCTCAAGTTGGAGACTCAAAGAGACCTCGAAACTGGCAATTCGTACTTGGTGTACGGGCCCGATTGGGAAGGCATCACTTTGTTCAATGGCCGAGAGAAAGCGGAGCAAAAGCGAAAGGCCATTAATCACAAGCGGAAATGGCTATTTCCGCTTATTCAGGTCGGCCTAGATGAAATTGTGGGCGCAATGGCTGCCAAGAAGCGGGTGGCGGAGGTGGCAAAGGGCGAGGACCCGATCCAGAAAAAGAGCCGTCTGGTCTCATCTGTTGAATTCTTCAGGAACCAGTACGATGGCATTGCAAACAAGGTGGAGCCCGCTACAGGACTGCTCAAAAAGGACGCTACGAGAATCTGGGTCAAGCATCACGAGGGTTTCTCCAACGCAGTGAGGAAAAATGTTGGCTGGCACGATTTGTGGGAGTTATAACGAGCCAGTACCCACACAGTTTGCGTGCCCGATCGCGAGTGTAAATAGTACGTTCTGCGAGGCCGGAGACAAAGAAAGAGTTCTGCTTTGTAAAGCTTGAGCAAAATATCACACATCTGACTAGTCTTGTTCTCAGCACCTGGATCGTCCCACATCGACACCATACAAGCCGCGCACATGCGCACTCCGCGGTGAGCACGCCCTCTTCCACATGAGCAACTACTTTGCCGACTTCATCCGTCGGTTTGGCGGTGACAAGTTGGGGCTCGCTGCAACTGCAGATCCTGTGACAGAAAAGTCGGCTCGGCCCTGCATCAAGTACCTCACGCTCTACAATCCCCTGTGGGTACCGCAAAACGATGAGAGTCTACATTCCTTAGCAAAGCAGATTCTATTTTTCATCAAGCCAGGAGCAGAAACCAACGTGGACCAAAGTAGTTCCAATACTGCTGAAGAGGATGGTACTGTTGAAGGTGGGAAAGACGCAGAACTTGAAGAAAGACTTAACATGATCGGCCTAATACGAGGATCCAGCAGTTTGGCCGCTGATTTCGGGCACTCCACGCAAGCTGTGTTTATACACATCAGTGACGGAGTGATTTTGATGGTGGAGATCGAAAAGGACTACTTTTTGTCTGTTTATCTTTCAGGAAGGTGTGGCCAGGATGCCAGCAAGGATATCTACGGCAAGCAGTTGGAGATCATGCTCGAGGAGTGGCACGCGACGTTTAAGTTATTCCACCTGTCCTTCGATAAACTCCGAACCATGCATGGCGACTCAGCTTTCAAGCTAATGCTCAAGAATCATTGGGAAAGCTTCATGAGTCTTTATAATTGCGGCTCCGAACCGCATTTTGGGCCTGCCGACTTGCGCTGGCCCAACCGCACAAACAGCCAGGGGTTCTTCCGGTTTTTTCCCGAGAATAGCTATAAGCTTTCTTCAATCAAGCTCTCAGATACACACGCAGCGAAATTGGCCAACATGGTCTCGGGCGGAAACGGCAGTCCCAGTGCTATGCTCGTTGCCAATGTCAGCAAGGACACACCTAAGAAGAGAGGGATCATTTCATTTCGTTGCCAAGATGCATTGGATGAGGACGAGGTACGCCCACAGATGCTAAGAATCTATGAAATCTTCGAGTGCTTGGATGCGAATGGATGTTGCGAAGCCAAGGCGATAAGCCCGAGAGTCGAGTCGATATACGCGGCAATGAAAGGCAAGTGGCAGAATGAGAGTCAAGACTTGCGTGCAGTAGATGTGATGCCCGACCTGGAAGACGACGAAGTCGCAGACGCGTCCATGATTTCATACGCAGCCACCATGGAGGCCTTAAATCCAGCCACTCTCACCAACAAACTCCTTGTGCTGCCGATCAACGACACTATCAATGGATTCAAGTATCTTGGGCTGGCAGTGTCAGACCAGATCACCGCGCCCAGCTGGTTGCATGCATGGGGAGAGCCCGCTCCAAATGCGCCTGATGTGGAAGATGTATGCCTGGAGCTCGACTCTTCAAATGGCGAGTTTTTAGTGGGGTTGGTGGGAGACGACATCACGAGACTTCTTATCAACATGCGACTTACCACCTCTGATGGCAAGACCGAGACTGTGGAAATGCTGCTTGTGGTGTTCTTGGAAGAGGAAACCTTGGTCATCTTGGCTTATGAATCCGGAATGGAGCAGCTCGGAAACAGGACCTTCTACACTGACCTACAAAGCGGCTTTTTGGAAGAAGTTACGGAGCTTACAAAGTCTCTTCATATGCTGATGGGCAATAGCATTGGCTCTCTACGGGACTCGATTGGTATCAATATTCGGGACGGCAATGCTGGAACATTGCATGAAGAAATCGAAAGCGGCTTCTTCTACATCGTCTACGATCTCGAGACCAAGAGCTATCGCTCCTCGCTCCCCGCACTCGCTACCGTCCTCAGGCCTCAACAGCCGGTGACCGGTAACAAGAGGTGGGCGTACAAGACCATATTTCACCTACACGACCGTTTGATGGCTCATTTTGTATGCAAATACACAGGCAGGGTCTTTTCCGCTACAAATGTGGCTACTGAGAGCTTGCATAAGTTCTCGAGCCGTAAATCGGGCGACTGGATGTTCTATCTGATTCGACAAGAGAAAAGGATCATTATTATAATCAAGGGCATCAACTCTAAAAGAAAAGCGCGGCCCACGTTGGAAAGCGAAGATAACTACCTTGCTAAAGTAACAGAGAGCATATACGGGGCAGCTAATTTGGGGTTTCTTGATAGTCTTGGCGAGGACGTCAAGATTTGGCTTGGAGGATTGAGCGAGGGAAAACTATCTTAGTGACCCTAGCCTTCCTTGGAATGAACCCAGTTCAAGAAGGATGGCACATCTTTGGCAACGACTCCATTCATTGACATGCGTGCCACCCAATGTGGCACTGCACCTTTGGCGTCGGAGCACGTGGTCATGGTCCATTCGAGATCGGTACCAATATAACGGACCCGCTCGATGGAGGCATACTGCGCGTCAACAACTTTAGGCTGCTTGGATTGGCCCGGAACAAGCGAGGGATCAAGGGCAAGGCTGATCACGTATGCCTCGGTGTCATTCTTGATCACATGTACCAAATTGCAGAAGCGTCTTGGGTTCAAGGGGAACTGGAGCAGATAGAATAACTCTGCTACATAAGTGAGACTTTGGTAACCCTCAGGAGCCTGGTAAGTAGTGTCATAGGGGTGAATATTGTACCTGTCAAGTTCATGGATATAGTCCTTCTCGATGGCAGTGTGACACTCATCAAAAGACAGGAGAGAGCCTACCACGTAGCGTGAGAGTTGACTCCATAGCTTCTCCCTCTCAGCGATTGAGAGTTCGGTGAAATTGTTTGTTCTGGACACCCAGTAATCGTCGTTTAAATGGCTCTTGGTATGAATCTTAACCTTGATTTTTCCTGCACACTGGGGCACCTTATAATCGTACACACCTCCACTCAGCCACGTTGGAATCAGCTCTATGATTTCCCGAGCACTTTGGAATAGCTCATCAAGATCTATCAGTTCAATCGACTTTAAGGGTACGCTATTCATGGGGATGGAGAAGTTGCGAAAGCAATTCCACCTTATCAGGCTGCTTATATACAGGCCCGCCACCTCTTCCAAAGTCCAAACCGAGTTTCTAAAGCAACATAAAACTTTTGAAGAGCAAGATCCCAAATTTGCCACGAAGCGGTCGCCACTCTAGCCAGACCTGGGGCACTTCCTAATGGGGATAGTCTTGGCGGTTCATGCAAAGGGTGGCGCGCGCACGTGAGGTGTGGCAAGGCCAGGCCCAGCATGAAGAAACTTTATTGTAGACGTGACGGATTAGAGGAAAACTAGTTGATACCGTCTCCAACAGGATGGCTACGGAATAAAAAAAAATATTTTGAGTTTTTTGTCTGCTTCAAGTTCAGGGCTTCGTCGAATCTGCGAGAAGACGGCATTTTCCATTCTCCACTCGCGCTCATTTCGCCCTTGAATCTACGATCACTAATCAACCGTTGACATCCCATCCCCATATAAACTGACTTTTCCCCATATACACCGACTATTCCCCAAAGGTCCTTATTTGGCCCAGGCTAAACCACTTCATGAGTTCATAGATTGAAAGAAGCCCGTTTTGCATATCCATATCAATCGGAACCCTACATAAAAATAATGAGAGACTCTAATTACAGGTCGATATCCAACAATAGAGCTGCTGTGACCATCACCACAAGTCTTTACGACCGCCGAGCTCTCGATGTGACTTCGGACAAACCCCTTGTGAACTCTCTCAATCACTTGACATACCTCGTTTCTTCCAGTGCCAAGGTGAGGGAGACACTTTCCAACGATGGAGGAATAGAGCGGTTGGTGGAGATTCTTCTCGAGTGCCACAACCCAAACTATAACTCCAGCAGTAGCATGCTCAGCAACGAGAAGAAGCTTTTGACTGCATGGAAGTGGACTCTTGCTTTTCAGTGCTTGGTTCTTATCAGCACGAGAGGCACCGAGAAGATACGAAAAAAGGTTGTGAGGGCGGGCATGCTTCCTGTGATCGCTACAGTGTTGGATAACTACATGAGTCTTCATGAGACAAACTCCTTTTGTCGAAGTGTTTGTTGTACTGCAGGGCCCCCACAACCGTATTCAAACCCAGCAGTGCAACACCACACGACGCAGCAGATGCGGCAGCGACACCAGGTCCAAGAGAATCAATTTGGAGAACAGCTGCAAGCACGACAAGATGACCCCTCAGGGGCTAATGTTTTGCAGGCACAAGACCATGGGCAATCGGTGCAGCCGACCAATGGCATCGACAATATCGAGGACGATCGGCAAGAACGGTTCATGGACATAAGTTTTTCCGCTCCAAACTTGCAAGCTTCCCAAACTGAGGGCTTTTCAGAGGCATTTCAATCGAACGCTCGCCACGAAAACCATAATAGTTTACAAAATCAAGGTAACGACATGATGCAGCGTCTTCAGTACTTGGGCTCTTGTGATAACTCGGGGCTAGGATGTGATGAAGACACCTGCGACTTGATGAGCCTCACTGATGACATAGACAATGTTTGGTGCGAGGAAATCCAGAGTTTAACCTTGGATCAGCTTCTTAATTTAGTCCGTGGCGACGCGATGTCTTATTCGGTTGATTCCAGCAGCACTTCAACAAGTGGCATCTCTGATGAAATCCGCCGCAGGCTTATCATAGTGATCATAATCAAGAAGTTGAGGGAGAAGAAAGAGAGCGAGGTCATTTACAATGATGGCCACAGCGATTTCGAATATGTCATGGACAACAACCTACAGTTTCTCAACAATCTATACTTGTTCGACGAAGCTTCCTTGAGCTCTTTCGATGCCTTGCACTCGAAGATCACGCCCAGAAATTTCACTGATACCGGTCTCATAATACCACGCGATGATGACGTCGTATGGTGTCTACAGCTTTTAGCTTACATTTCGAAATATCCATATTTGAAAGATGTTTTGCAAAATACCCATCTCGTGGTCGATATGAGCATGAGGGATAGAGAAATGCGTCTAGCCTACAAAAAGCAACTACGGGCTAAAGTCAGACACCAGCTCTCGATGAACTCAACCGATCCGGTAGTGCCGAAAGGAAAGAAATACAATCAACATTCCCGCTTGATGTCGTCTGTACGAGATAGTGGTGATTACGCTGACTTTGTGAATGGTTTCCAGGGGTCTTCTGGTGATTCGCCACAACTAAGTGAACTAGGAATACAGAATGAAAACTTCGACTTGTCGGCAGACGAATTTGAGCTTTGCGAAAAAACCAGCGAGCTCAGGAAAAGTACGCAGGCACAGGATTTCGCCGACGATCTAGATGAATTCGAAGAAGTTTGTGAAGATAGAATTAAAACCAAAGAGGATCAAGATTATTTACCACCGTTTGAAGACGATTCAATAGGCCTAAGGAGGTCCAATTATTTGTACTATATACGTGATCTTATCCGGCAGGCCAAACTGAAAGAAAATGAACTAGACCGGGATCTCACGTTGTACCGCATCGATGAGCGGGTACACGAATTCATTCAAGCCGAATGCAGAGACCTATGCAACACCATTATAGAAAAGAGACAAGAAGAGAAAGTCTTCTTGTCGAAAGTGTGGAATTACGACACTTACCAAAACTTCGATATTGATACCGATGATCCGCAGGCCGACGACGACTCTGACGATGCCTTGAAAGAGTACAAAAAAGTCAATCTTTTCCCCATGATTGAGAAGTTCACATTCCTCGCTGGAACGGATATGTCGTATTGGTCAGGAGTCATTATGCGGAACTCCTGTCGCAGGAACGATTTCAAGGGTGGTGTGAGGCAGTGTGGAAATCTCGAGTGCGGACGGTGGGAGAAATTCCCACGTGAGTTCAGTAAATGCAAGAGATGCAAGAGAACCAAGTACTGTTCCCGAGAGTGCCAAATGCGTGCGTGGCATAGCCACAAGAACTGGTGTGTTCCAAGCAATTCCTCGATATCCACCAACTCCACTCAATCTGGAAATTTCGATAACCCGCAAAACCGTAACGGCAGTTCAGCTCCTTCTGATGATGGGGAGGGAGCAACTCTCAATCCCGTGGAAACGGCACAAAATGCCCATAATCATGTTACGCAGCCCTCGGAGCTGTAATTCACCGTGCTTGAACGCTAAACTATACGTGTATTACTAAGAGCAACCTAATCAGCATCATGCGCTAATCTTCGAATATTCAAAGGTAGACCGTGCAAAATCGGAGCCGCGCCATTCAAGAATTTTAAAGTACACGAGTCTCGGCTTGTAGTCATGGCCTCGGCCAAATTTATGGGGTTCCTTGTTGAATCTTGCGTCAAGCCCCACTTTTGGAATAGATTAAGACTGAATGTATCAATATCCTTGTCCGTCACGTCCCAGAGATTTGTAACCACCGCCGGACATCCACAAACAAGCCAGTTGAAGATATTGCTTGATTCCTGAAGCCTTCCGTTGTCTTGATACGCAGATGAAGAGCACCCTATCAACAACGCCACTGGAAGGGTCTTCCCCTTTTCTTGGAAATGAGCTTTCATTAGAGACGACGACCGCATGTACTGCTCTCCTCCTCCATGGCCCATGTAAATGAAAAGATCATAATTGAAGACATTATCCAAGATAAACTTCTCGGAAGGTTCTTCTCCTATGATACCAAATCCACCGGGGAGTTTGGTTAGCAAAGGTTCGAATATCCTCTGGGTCCTCACGAGATCTTTGCCCGGGTTAACAACATAAAACACCTTTTCCTGGCGGTACTTGTGAACTGCCATAACATCTCTGTGTGATTTCAAGGCTTGTATTAGGGTTATGGCGCTGGGCATACGGGAGACAGATCGCCCTTTGAGCAATTTCATGGATTCCCACGGAATCATGCTGCAGCGGAAACTGGGGATCAATATGAGATGCCCTTGTTCAATCTTAGGTTGTGTTTCTTCGTAGAGTTGTATCATTCTGCTCCGCATGGTGGGTAGATGTTTAGTGAAATGGCCCTTTTTGAGTCCGGCATTGCTGAAGCACTCCCCGAGATAGCTAAGAAGATCATCCAAAAGACTGGTGTCAAAAGTACCATTTCTGAAAGGACACAAGTTGTAGAAAAGCAGAATCATATTATCGTTGATCTGAAATTCAGACGATAAGAAGTTGGTGATTTCACTGACTTTTGCTTTGAACCGTTTGAAGGCAGGGTGTGTGTGGTTTGGCGATCCAAAGATGCCCATGAATCCGCCAATCACATCCTGGTCAAGCGCATTCAAGCACTTCTCAAGACGCATGTCTAGCTCAAACCGGGCCCTCCACCAGGCTTTTCGATCTTCCTTGGTTTTCACTAGTGAAGTGACGACTGATTTCGTCGATTTGTTGCTCTCAGCAACGATGCTTTTGATTTCTTCGCTAACGCTTTTAAAGGATAATTCCGTCCCTTTTCGATTAAAAGGAATTTGCACCACCAACGGATGCTCTGTTTGAGAGTCTGATCTAGAAATCAACAAGTCACCACTGATCTGACACACATCTAGGGTCACAATGGCCCAATCTCGTGGAAGGTACTGCTTCAAATCAGAAAATAAGCTCTTCTTCAAATCGTGGAACGGCGGATGCTTCTGATCGATCCCAGTCTCAGGGATAAACCCATCGTTTATCTCGAGTATTTTCTCTTGATTGTGAAATGGAAGGTGGTTTGCGGTGTCCTTCAAGAAAAATAACGTCTGTAACAAGTCTTTCGCTCCGCTTTTTTTGAGAATAGCAAAAGATGAGAGTAGGAACACACACCGATTGAGCAAGTACTGGACATCATGGATCTGCGCAATGTCCAAAAACGAGAGGTAGTTGCCCTCGAGTAATCTCATCAATATCTCTTTGCATTCAATCAATTTTTCACCTGTTTCAAGTTGTTCGCTCGATAAACACGCTGCTGGATTGGAAGTCGGCACCATCAAGGGTAACTTCTTCGGCTCTGGCAACGGCATGTTCGATAACTCAGAGCGTGTCACTATGAGGGCCTTGACAAGCATAAGCAAATGACTATTGCTTTTCGGCAACACATGCATCATGGACTGTCCTTTTAATTGCACAGAAATAAAGTACTCAAGATCAGCACAAGAATCTGCCAAGCTTCGCATCGAATAAAGCAATCGGTGACTTCCCAGCCAGCTTTCAAAATCTCGCAAATGCCCAAATAGTTTCTCAAGCTTTCTTTCCAATTCGATTTCGCTCAATGATCCCCTTTCTAATATGATGGAGGAGATCAGTTGCATGGCGCATAATATTGGCGTGTTCCAAACAGAATGTGAACCTTTCTCGTATTCTTCCAAAGCTTTTTGGTTCCTATTCGCATACTCATAGTTCATGGCGAGAAAAAAACTCCAAAATTGCTTCGCCCCAAGATACTTGAGACTTTGAGTTAGCCGTCTTATTTCGTCCAAGTAGAACAAGGCTTCTTTCAGCAAGCCTAGGTGTCTGGCGGAATTGTAACAACATTGGTATGTTGACAAGAGTAGACTGTCGACCTTTTTTTTTAAAGACCTAAATTGGCCGGGAGAATGCAACTTTCTATCGATAGATAACAAGAGTTTGATGGCAAACTTGGAATGCTTGAGCGAGATAATATGATTTCCCGAAATCGCGTTGGCTTGACTCACTAATTTCAGAAACTCAGATATGATGTATAAGCTTTTGAGTCTGGTATGCAAATCTATCTGAGGCTCTCCGGTAAAATTGTATTCAGGCCTTGAAGAAATAATCTTTTTGATTTCCTCTATTTTGGCTGTGAATTTGGCCCGGTCATTGACTCCAATGAAATGTTTGAGTTGAAGGAGTTTCCAGGCGAGAACATCATTGTAGTTCACATCAACTTTATCATGAGTTTGCAAACCTTTTAAAGCTTCTCCTGAATCAGAAATGAGTTTGGGCAAACGCTCATAAGATCCCAGTTCCATATAGCTAAAAGCAAGAAGCGAAATTGAAATACTCAAGGAGCGGTTACCAATGCGGCCGACCGATAGCAACTTTTCTGTATGCTTGATTACCAAGCTAAACATTCCCATCAACAGAAGTTTCTCTAGAATATCACAAATCAACAACTCGTGGTCCTCGACATACGTGTGGGTAGTGTCTTCAAACCAATTCATTAGAATTATGTCGACAGACTTCACGACATCATAGTTATAGGCACCCGATTCTAAACCCGATAGAAGTATACTGCAAAAGTACAAATTATCTTCCTTCGAAATCGCCGGGGGTAAGTCATCAAGTTTGATGAAAGCACCACACTTGTCAGCAATTTTATGGAGTACTGGCAACAGAAACAAGTCCCGGCGTTGAAAGAGAATCCTTTCTAAATTGGTGCCATTGAAAGTAGGAATTTCACCCGGCGCACAGCACTTTTCCACTATCAGGTGTTGAACCGCTAAAGGAATCTTCAGACAATTTCCGATTAAAGCTTCAGACAGAGGTGTATGGCTGGTGACCATATGCGCAAACAAATCCAAAGGAGCATCATCAGCAGATTCAATATTGAAAGTCTCTAAATACTGCTTCAATATTTTGTGAGCTAGGTCAAATCGTTGCAGATCCATGATCCGTGCTAGGCAGTACTCGATGCGAGTTTTCAATCGGCGAGTAGCACAAGAATCTGAAATAAGCAAGCAGCATTTCAAATCAATATCACAGGTCTGAGCAAAGGATACCGCCAGAGAAAAATCTTTGCCAAATTGGAAGCAAAGTCGAGCAAGTAGCCGCAACAGTTTGATGTTCGGTATCTCTCCCAGCGATATCGCCAACCTAGAAATGATAGTAGACACGGCTTCTTCTGCATCTTCAGAGACATTAATAATCAGTTTCAACAACGATATTGTTTGTTCAGAGAAATTGGAAAGTTCATTTACATCTCTCGGGTTCAACGAGTCTAGAGTGGCGATAAGACTAGCGCACGATTTTCGGACTGACATTTGACTCGCTGATAGAGAGGTTTGCGAGAGTTTCTCTTTGTTTGCCAATGGATGTTGCGAGACCTTCAGAGCTTGCCCTTCTCTATGGAAGGTGGTAGTCACCGGTTGTGCAAGTGAAACGCTTTTTTCTTGCAAAGTGGCGGGGAATTTTGTGTTTGTTTCATTGCAAAAGTCCGTCACGAAAGGAAGCAAAGAAAGGTGTTTGTAATTAGACAAATCCAAGTGGGCAGTCTGGCCACAAGAAATGAGGAACTGGGATAATTTGAGATTCAATGCTAAAATGTGCAAATCCAAAGCCTCACTCTGGAGTTTTTTTTGTAGAACCTCAGCTATTTTAATGAATCCAGAGACCATTTTTATCGCATTAGAATAGTATTTTGAACGTAAGGTCTGTTCAAGCAGAATGATAGCCGTCATTAGATTCGAATCAGAGAGAAAGCAAATTGCTATGGTCTTGAAGATCGAGATGTTGAATTTAGGGTCGTGTCGTAACACGCTCGTTAACTTGACCGAAGTCAAGTGCAAAATTGCCTGTATGACAAAGAAATTGAAAGATATTAGCAATGGCAAGGGATATTCAGTGCCTGCAGGGGGGATGCCTTTTAAAAGGAGATCATTTGAAATACCGACAAACTTCCGGGAGGCAGTAAGGACATTGTACATGGTGGAGAGCTCCTGGAGGGCTGTTTGGGGCCGTCGTTTCGAGTTTAAGGTGATGACGTAAAGCTGGTGTTTCTTCATCAATTCAAGCGTAGATTTGGGGCCGCATGAGCCAAGATACAAGCACTTAAATGCGCTGGATATCGTGGCCTCATCAGCGCTTGTGGAGTCCAAATCATCTAGAATGGCTTTGGCCTTGGCCATCACACCTTCTGCAGTCATCTGCGGTTTAAGCAAGCTATTCTGCAGCACCGCATTCAAAGACAAACTCCCAAGCGGATTGGAATGCCGTTCAACATAAGCGTCGAACAAGGCACCACATTGAGCGTCAAGCATGGGGGAGGACCGATGCAATAAGGACAAGTTTTGAGGTTTTGGCGTGAGAATGAATACAAACAAACTGCATGAACACCGCGCATCGATTAAGCAACACATGACAGCTCCACCATTTGCGCCCAGGCCGTAACGCGAAGAGCCAACCAGCTTAATTATTGGTATTTGTCATGTAGTGGTAAACTGGAAGATTCAGTCTGAATAGTCCAATTTCGGATGTTGTGGAACGGTCCCAGCGAAGCACCATGAAACTGCTTTGCCAGCGATGTTCGCACATCAGCTTTAGTCACTTTAGATTAAACTCCAGCGAGCCCAAAGTCTAGTAAAGAAAAAAATACTCAAAAGACATCAACGTAAGGAGCAGGTTTAGTCAGTCATCACATAATTTCGGTTTGTTATTCATTTAGTTTTCTACACATTATCTGCGGCAGTGATTGTATAATCAACTTCACGATGGTGCAAATCACAATAGTGCGGAGAATTGGCGTGGTTTGACAATTGTTTGGACAAATGCGGAAAAGTTACCACCAGAGTTCGGAGCTCTAAAATCCAATAGGATCTTTATTCATGAACTGAACCAAGTGCCATAGGGTGCAGAATCCCCTCCCCTCCCTGAAATATTGACTTTTCGAATTGTGGTGCTCCAAATTGTGGTATTCCAAATTATGGTGCTCTCCAATTTTACTGCAGCCTTCTGGTCTTCCTAGATGGGCGCACAAGATGCAAAGCACTCCAGTCGCATCAATAGTTAGCGCAACGCAGCCAGCAAAAACGCCATCAAAGCCGGCACAGCACCATGAGGCCGTCTCTTCAAAGCATGAACAGCAACGCGCGGGCGCTCTTCAAAAGCGCCATGGCCCGAGTCAGCTCTCAAGCCATGATTCTCACGTCGGGAACCACCACCGTTAAACCGTCTCTCCATGGCATGACGCTCTCGTCCGTGTCGTCCCTATCTGCATATCCCCTGCCCATGCTAATGTTCAATTTACATCTACCAAGCTATACCTCCGCAGCTCTACACCAGAACGACGGTGCATTGGCCATCCACGTGATGCCTCCGACCAAGACAGCGGTGTACCTAGGACGGAAGTTTGCTGGGGGCATAAAACGCGACAACTCCCATTTCGACTCCATCAGTGACGATGATCCATACCATGAAATGACGATGCCCTTCGTGGGGTTGGACCATAGCTACTACATGCACCTGCCTCGCCACGGGGTCGCCATCCCCGTCTTGAAAGACCTGGAGGTGGTCTTTATATGCCGCAGACATGATGTGTTTTTGGTGGAGGACCACGAAATATGGGTAGTCAAGGTCGATGAAATCCTACACCCGGGCTCGGAACGGTCTGCTCCATCGGGAGGCTTGCTATATTTCCAGAAGGGCTTTCACCAGGTGGGGAAACCACTAAGTGAGTAACCTGTACATAGACAGATATTACGCTATGGAGTCTCGTAAGGGCTTCGAATTTCCCGCTAATTTAGTTCCTTGGCGACCTTGAATTCCCTATCTGGAAGCAAGTATGATTGCCCGTGTTCTATGTACCGAACTTTGATATATTCATAATGTCTGGTTTCTCGCGCGCCCTTTGAGGGAGGTTTTCCCTTGCTCTGAGAGGTGACCCGTGGCCTCGACGATTTGAGGAATTATCACGTCAGAGCGCTCGTGCACTGTCGCTTGTCTTCGCTGAATCTCCAATAACAAGGCCTTCCTCAAGGCCTTCACCTCGCACTTGACTCGCGACGATTCTTTCTCCTTTTCTTCAAGTTTTGCTGCAACTTTATTGAGTTTCACTTCGGAAAAACACTTCTCGCTATCGACGCTCTTTAATTCAGCCCTCAAACTGGCAACTTTTGCTTCACTTTCCTTAATTGAAGTTTCCAGCTCTTGGATCTGATTTTCGAGGTGCTTTTCCTCTTCAATGTAGTCTGCATCGAACTTAGACTGCGCCTTCTCATGTTCGTGAATCAAGCGCTCAATATCTCTGATTTCGGCCTCTAACTGATGAGCCGAGTTTTGTAAGCCTTTGAGTTTGCCACTTACTCTCACCTCGCTCGTCTCTTTGTTACCAAGCTTTCCTATCTTTGACTTCATTGCGTCGATTTTTTTCCGTAAGTCGGCGACCCGTTTGTTGTCATCCTTCTTCTGTTTCTTGAAGTCGGCTTTGAGATGGGTCAAACACTGAATTGCATGTAGCAAGCTGGACTGAAGTGTGCCTACAGCTTTGCTGGCGGGAACGTTCAGGGTCTCTAGTCTTGCTCCAGGGGTGACAACAAGGTGATTACTCACTAGAGCACCGTCATTGATAATGTCGATGGAAAACTCCATCAGGGGAGATAACGCGTATATACGAATATACGCATTACCCTTCTCATCCGCGAGAGGAATGAAGTCGTAATATGGCCAATCAATTTCATTGACCTTTACTGATATGTTTTTGGTTCCGCATTTTGCAAGCGTTTCATCAAGGTCTTCCAATAGAACAGAATTCTCACTGACATGGAATAGTGCCATTCTCATCCTCAACTCTAGAGCTGAACTGGCCAAGAATTGATCAAAGTCTGAGCTTGGTCTCGAGAACAAAGAAGGCTGACTAAAGATGATTTTGATAGCGGCAATCCATGACCATAATGGTTGGATTGCGATCCTGTAAAGATTATCCATGATTGTGGTGGAGGGCGCGATAGCGTTGTTGGTACTCTTTCGGTCCACTGTAGTTTTGGACCCTGTTTTTACTCCAGACGAGATTTGTAGGCTTGCGGAGGGCGACATACAAAAAACCTTGAAGTTCTCAGCCGAGATAGACGTCACGGATTCACTTGAGTCGCTTCCAAGCATCGTGTTCGCAACAGAAGGATCGATTTGTATTTCTTGCATTTCCCTTACGGACGTGACCGCAGTTTGAGCAAGTGCTGGTTCAACATTCAACACCACGGGGGTATCTGATAACGCCTCACTATGACTAGGTGGTGAAGCTCCATTCCTTTTAAAGCCGCCATATGGTATATCAGGTGTAAATGATGACAAATGGTCCAAAGTATTGGAGTAGGTCCTTGAAATGAAATTCTTTTTTAATAACGGAGATATTGTCAAGCTTATGACATGGATACAGAGAACCAAATAAGCATAATTGATGACAGTTGTGATCTCTTTGCTGAAAAAATAAAGCGACCCTAGTGTTTTCCGTCCTATGGGTATATAGTTCGATGCGAGGTTGATAACGTCCTTTTCTGAAATCCCAGAGTTGGCGAAACCGTGAAAAGTGGGGTCATTCTGCCTCGAATCTAAGAATTGCAACGATGCGGGGGCTTTTGAGTTGGCTTGAATGCAGTGGTCCTCCGGTAAATACTTCGGACCATCCTCAACAAGCATGAAATTGCGGTAGAAGAGCATGATATTATGGGATACAGCTGCGACATTTAGGTTGGAGAGCCGAGTCTTGATGAAGTATTTTGTGAATAGAACAAACAATGTTCCTTGGAAAAATTTAGAAAAGCCCCGGGCGAAAAATTCGTTGCTTCGATTCTGCGATGGATTCTCGCCATTGCATAAGGTAGTGGTGGTGACCATGACACCTGGGTTAGCGGAGCTGCTCGAAACCACAGAAACATAGGTGTTTGAGCTCAGGAATTGACTCCCAATCAAGCGGCTTGCAATGATGGACTTGGCCACCACTATTAGGTACTGAAACCATGAGTGAGGCATTGTGTAATGGCATACCAACAAAATGAACGAGTTGATGGAAAATAGTTGCAAAAACTCACCGATGAGTTCAGAGCGGTAGTAACCTGAGTGGTAGGTTGATTCCAAATCAAATTGCAGCCCGCTGTCAAATCGAATGAAGTATTTTGCCAAAAGTTTGCCCGCGAGGTTTTTGAAGGAGTTCAGTAAGATGTATGCGATCAACAAAAAACAGCTGAGTCCCTGGGGCACAGAGGTAAGAATGAAGATCAAGGCCACAACATCGATGCATGAATGAGGCTCCAAAACCGAATGGCCCACTTTGGAGCCATGAACAGGGCTTGGCAGAGCATGTGGAGTAGCGGCAAGAGCTTTCGCCCGCGTATAGTTGGCGGCTACTTCAGCAGCACCAGCACCAGTCAAAGAATGAGGCGGTGGGGATATAAGGTCTTTCGGATTGTCGGCTAGCTTTTTGCAACGAGAGCCACACGGCATTGGTTGGATGCTAGTAAGGCACCTTTCCGGGCTAAGTAGCACTGACAGATGCGTGTCGGGGCTCAGTCTATGGGGAGCAGGGACAGCTAGGGGCCTTTATATATTTGAGTCTCCACGGGGCGTATGGGGAGAGATACTGCGAGGGTAACACTAAAGCACCAGATGAAAGAACGAGGAATAGGACGAATCTATTGCAGTGCCAATGAGTACATTACTTGTGGGCACCGTTGAGAAAAGCCGCATATTTTCGGGTGCTGCCTCCGGCACACAACCGGCACTTGGAGCTTGTTGCCGGGTCTTAAATTGGTGAGCTTGCCTTCCCGATGGAAAAAGCTAGCGGAGGGTCCAATTAAGTCTTGAGAATATGGAATGGCCGCCAGGGCTCTCTTCAATCAGCAGCAGCAGGCACATATTCTTTCAGATGAGGTATACTCATTGGGGCCGGTGCATAGAAGAAAATGTTCTTTTCGCAGGCTAATGCAGTAGAATGCCGCGTTTACCGAAAAGCCAGAGCGCGCTTCTGGGGGCCGGGCCTCAAGAGGCCTGTTGAAAGTAGTAGTGTACACGGGAGGAGAAGGATCTTCAATAAAACTGCATGTGCGTTCTGATTCCAAGCATGGGCTCCAAGCATGGATTTTTGGATGGTGGTGCTCTCGCGTCGGTGCTCTCGCGGGTCAGTAATCCAGTGTTCTCCAAAACTATTCAGACCATGCTATAAATTCTGAACGAGCCAATAATTCAATAGAATCGTGAAAAATCGCCCAGCGGTCAAGCCGAAAGGCGTAATGTGCCAACCAACTTTGTTCGAAAGGCAAATTCCGATTTCCTAGAGTTGGAGAATCGCCGCATATACACTACATGCCGGATCTTGCATTTCCAATTCCGGGTCTTAACGGATGAAGATGGCCCGGTTCTGCGTCATCCTGTAAACTACACTTGTAAATTGGCGTGATTAATTTCGCTAATGTGGTTTGAATCATTCTGTGTCTTTGGTTCGAAGAATTATGGCGCGCAAGTATAAGGTTAGGAAAAACACTTTATCGCATGTCAATTGTGACCGTGCAGCACGCTATTGTCAATTTGACTGCGCACCATCAATTTGCGCACCACATCAATTTGACTATGCAGTGCGATCTGTCAATTTGACCATGCATTGCCACTGCGACGTTAGATATTGTGAGCGCTTGAAAAGCATCGCCAGTGCTACAGATTGAGCACTGCAACTGATGTTACTCGCAACAGAGATTAATCCAGCACCATTCAGATTTGGTGCCCATGACAATAAAGGGACGTACTTGGTGTAGGCGGGGCCTTTCCTCTACAGGGCCCCTTTCGATCATATATTGATTGTTGAAACCCGATTTCCATCATTAATTAGTGGTCAGTTATTATTTCAATGAAGTCAACACTCATTTCACAGTCATTATTTCATGTTCATTATTTCATGGTCATTATTTCATGGTCATTATTTCATGGTCATTATTTCATGGTCATTATTTCATGGTCTTTATTTCATGGCCATTATTTTATCATTACTCCATCTATCATTTTTCGTGGCCCATCATTCGTTTAGTGCACCTGAGTAGCGTCTATAAATATCATCTTTCGGAACGAACCCGCGCCCATAGTCATGTCACCGTTTCAACGCACGTTCGGACTTTGGTCCGGGAGAAGGAATGTGCGTGCCACAATGGCTGGCTTCCTTCCGCAGGTAAACACCGCGCCAGCTTGGAACCGGGCCCAGCTTCCAGTCATGGGCAAGGGCAAAGGTACTATGAGGTACGCGAGGCTGCCGGTAGCCAGCCATCGTGTTGAACAATGCGGTTGGCATGAGGCAGTGCACAGCCATAGCCTGACCCACGCGCGGCCCGGTCTTTGCTAGAGCCTAGCCTTGGAGCATAGCCCGGGGCCTGCATTTGGCCCGATCGCGCATGTGTCAAGAGTATATCTACCTTGACGTCGCCTCTCACTTTTTTCCCTCCACCTCTCATACCCTCCTCTCCAACGTCCCCTTTTTTTCTGCTATGAAAGGCTTTGCTTTCTTGTCTACATTGCTTGCGCCTGCTCTAGCGGCTGGTTTTGGAAAAAGAGCTTCCAGTGCAGAGGCCATTGCTTTCCAGAATTTCGGATTTACGGGCTATTATTATGATGTCGAATCCTTTCTGAACATTGACTCCAAGAAATGTTCATGCAAACTCCTGGACGACTTCACAGTTTTTGAAGGGACAAATGCCCCTTTGAATGAGGAGGTTTCCGTGCATCTTCGTGGGCCTTTGACCTTGGAGCTGTTTGGTGCTTACTACGCAGACGACCTGTCTAGCGGCACATGGCAGCGCATTTCCTATTACAATGCCAATAACCAGACGGCTGATAATGTCACCTTTTTGACCAATGCTGGTGATGACTCACCATGCTTGGGCAAAGCCTTGACATATGCCGGGGCTAACGGTACTGCCGCTGCTGACGAGCCCACCATTTTGGAGGCTGACAACTTGGTTAACTCCAATCAAGAATATGCCATCTTTTCCAATATCACCTGCCCAGACTCCAGCTCCAGTGGCTCCTGTGGCGTGTATAGAGACGGAATTCCGGCATACCACGGTTTCTACGGAGTCACCAAGATGTTCTTGTTCGAGTTCCAAATGCCCGAGGCTACTGTCAACTCCACTGCCTACTATGACATGCCGGCAATCTGGTTTTTGAACGCTAAAATTCCGAGAACGTCCCAGTATTCTTCGTCTGCGTCGTGCTCATGTTGGAACTCGGGGTGTGGTGAACTCGACATTTTCGAAGTCATGAACTCCACTGAAACCACTCATCTTTATTCGACAATCCACGACTACCAGGGCACCAATGACATTAACAATGGTATGCAGGCTGATGCTTACTTCACAAGAGACACTTCCTCCACTATGAAAGGTGGTGTGGTGTTTGGCACCGACGGCACCATCACTGTTTTTATGCTGGATGATTTGACCATCTCCTCTTCTTTGAATGCAGAGACAGTCACCGGTTGGGTCTCTAGTGAAGAGGAGGTTAAAACTTTATCCAGTGTGACCCTTAACACTTCCTCCACATCCAAGAAGTCTGAAGGAATTATTGGAGTCGAGCAAAGCTGGGGAGCTTTTGCCATGTCTATTTTCTTTTCCTTCTTCATGTACTTTTAATTCAGGGTGTCATTGAATTCTTAACCTTTCATGACTATGTGTGTAGATACCAAACTAGCTTAACTATTATAGAGCACATTTCTGTATCCTTGGTGTAGTCTAGAAAGGTATCATTCTCCACTAAATCAGTATATATCACCGGCATCTGGCGGCGCCACTCCCACTTAAACGACGGGCTGGGCTTCAAAAGGATGCCGTTCCCTTCGGAAATATCTTTTGGTTCGTAACGAGTCAACGATGTGGTGAAGGAGGTGCGGAGCAACAGCTCCACGTCGTCGGCAAATGTTTTGGAAATAGAGATTTGCAGCGCCACGCCCAGACTTCGATGGTGGTACTTCATCGGCACTGGGCGAAACCTCCCACTCATGAGAAAATTTATGTAGCTTTTGTTATCTATGATGTAGCTTGCGGGGTTCTGTCCATCCGCGGGCTTATGAAGAACAGGGCGAATGAGGTATCTTTCCTTGTCTTCACCTTCGGTGGTCTCAACTATCATCTGTATCATGTTGCCTGTTGGGAAGCGAGACCTAGAGACATCCTGCCGGGTAGAAGCCAAGGAGGCTAAAAACGGATTGGAGGAGATGCATTTTGGTTCATAATATGAGTCCAAGTATAAATGAGGCACATGCCTCTTTTTGACTCCTCGAAGCCATTTTAGGGGATTGACAAGGAGCGGGTGTCGAGTGTATACTTGTGACATGGGCTCGAACACAGGTGGGTGTGGTTGGAGGTGGAGGTGGTAAGGAGGGGGGTGTAGATGAGGTGCTGAGTTGGGTGCAACCACGGCGCGAAAATGCTATCAACAGCAGGCCTTCCAGCGAGTCACCCCGATGGCCAGCGAGACTGACTGTTGTTGATTCCTGGGTATCGAGATTAACTTTGACCAAATAAATCACTGAGGTCGACCTTGTCCCGTTTTTTGTTGGTGGCTACAAAGTACATTTCCCGCAGCTCTGCTCTGCAAGCCTGCGGCTTGGCTCGAAAGACCTTGTGGAAGACCTTGGAGAGCTTTGCCTGCATTGCGGCATCTTCTTTCCCCGTGTAAAACTTCATCACCAAAGTGCCATTTTTCCTGAGAAAGTCGCAAGCCAAGACCATTACGCCATCACACAAGTCCATACTGGCGTAGTGGTCATTGTCCTTGATGCCGCTGGTATTGGCCATCATATCGCTCATCACCAAGTCCACGGGCTGGTTGTCAAAAAGAGCTCTGATCTCTTGGTGGGTAGTCTTGGAGAAGATGTCCCCTTGAATGAAATGTGAGCCTTCCGGAGGCGAGCAATTTAAAAGATCCACGCCCACAACTCTATGGGATTTCACACCAAGAGTGGCGAGCTTACCTAGAGCCACCTGGGTCCAAGCTCCAGGTGCAAACCCCAAATCAACAATATTTTTGGTGCTGCGGCCAATGAGGTTGAACTTCAGATCCAACTCTAATAGCTTGTATGCGGCTCTGGACCGGTAGCCCTGCAGCTTGGCTTTTTTCGAGTGGTAGTCATCTGTTTGCCTGGTCACCCATCTTCGAGAAGATGTTCCAGACTTGGCACGGACAAATTTGAGGTGTAGTGGGATCTTGTGTGGGGAAATTCTGTGTGGTAGTCTCGCCCATTGCAGCCCTACTCCCGCAAGAAGTCTCATTCGGAACATGTGCTTCTTTTACCTTTGGTGCTGCTGCAATTGTAGGAGACCTTGAAGGCACGTCTTGTGATCGGGTTGGTGCTGCTCTATGAACGGCCAGTATTCATCGGGTGTCTGCTCTTCCCGCGTGCACTACCTTCGATGCTCGTGATGGCTTTTTTCTCATCGCTTCTCACGCCTCACCACATACTACCGCAAGGCCATGGATTTGATACTGAGTTTGCTTGAGGCGCCCGGTTCTGTCTTTAAGCTTTCAAAGACGGATGGGTTTGCAGAAAAAATCAACGGCATTACCAAGAGTCTCTTGGATCCAATAGCAAAGGACCACTCTGTTCTCGAGGAGGTCTACACCGATGGGCTAGACTCCTCGCAGGTCTTTGGCCAAGCTCAGATGATTCTTCAAGGTGTGGGTGAAACCTTCCACTTTGAGAAGCTTCCAAAGTTGAAAGAGACATACGGTGCTAGTGAGGTGCCGATTCAGCTGAATGAAGTCTCTAGCGAGGACGAGTATTTCCTGGGCCAAGATAAACCAGACTTTGAAGCTGACAGAAAAGAGCAGAGTGATGACGAACAGAGCGATAACGAACAGAGCGATGAAGAACAGAGCGATGAAGAACAGAGCGATGAAGAACAGAGCGATGAAGAACAGAGTGATGCAGAGGAAAGTAATGGCGAGGAGAGCGACGGAGGGGAGAAGGCGATCGGGGAGGAAGAAGGTTCACCGGACCAGCTCGGTGCTCATGGGCTAGACGCAGAATCGCACGACGCACCAGTTAAGGATGCATTTGGGCTCAATGATGATTTCTTCGACATTGACCGATTCAACAAGCAAATCGTGGCCCTTGAGGAGGAGCAACCAAGCGATGAAGAGGAGGTGGATCTCTTCGCAGACTTGAGCGAAGATGATGACGACGAGCACGAAGAAATGGAGTATTACGGTGAATTTTTCGATAAGCCGGGAAAACAACAAGCACCTCCCAAGAAGAGCGCCTCGATACAAGACGAGCCTGCATCCGACTTGGACGAGAACGAGTACGAAAACGCCGTGGACGGCGCTATGCTAGATCTTTTCGCGGACGAAGACCATGAAGAAGCACAACCGACTGAGCAATTGTCCACATTTGAAAAGCAGCAGCGCAAACTACAGGCGGAGATCGCTGGCCTCGAGGCCGAGCTCGTTGCAGAGAAAAAATGGACCATGAAAGGTGAAGTCCGGTCCAAGGACAGGCCTGTGGACTCTCTTTTGACTGATGAAGCGGTGCCCAATCTCGAATTTGACCGCACGGCCAAACCCGTGCCCGTAATCACTGACGAGGTCACGGAGACAATTGAGGACCTTATCCGCAGAAGAATCAAGAACGATGAGTTTGATGATTTGCCCAAAAGACTCATCACGGATGTGGGCAAATTCGTCCGAAAACAAAAAACCGAGGTTTCAGAAGAAAAGAGCTCCAAGTCTTTGGCGGAATTGTACGAGGACGAGTATCATGGCGTGGATCCAGAGAGCAAAGTCAGCGAGGAGGTGGAGGCTGCCCACAACATGATCAGCGATCTTTTCACCAAACTCAATTATAAACTTGACTCTTTATGTCTGGCGCATTATATTCCAAAACCCAGCGAGTACAAAAGCATCGAAGTGAAAGTTTCCGATGCTCCAGCATCCATCTCCATGGAGGATGCGCAACCATTGCATGTGTCAGATGACTCAAAATTGGCACCTCAGGAAATATACAAGATTGGAGACGATAAACCCAAGGCAGATGGCGCCAAGGGAGTATCGGAAGTACAGTTGAAGTCTGGATTATCCTACTCCAAAGACGAGTTGAGCCGGGACGACAAGCAAAGGTTGCACCGGTCGAAGAAAAGAGCCAAGTCCAAGCACTTTAACGAGCTAAGGGACATCAAGGAGCAAAGAGAGAAGGAGAAGGAAAAGGCAGGTGGTGACAAAAAGAGACAGAAGGTCAGTGACGTCGTGGACACGTTGGGCAAGGCTAAGAACTTGACGGTGATTGATAAGAAGGGTGAGCTCCGCGACGCTCTGGGGAACATCAAGAAATCGACTACGGCGCAAAGCTCCAGCGGCTTTAGATTGTAACGTTTATAGAATTAACGGTTATTTTTTGGCCTGTTTTGTCCGCGAGGCAATAGGTGCTGCAGGGCATCGCATGTGCGATCTCGGCCAATGAGCGCGGGGCACTTTGCAGTAAAGCGCAACTTAACTACGACTCTTCTCTAACATATACCTAAACGATTGGGCCATGATCTCCCTCAGATTCTTGGGCAGGCTACTCACCGCTCCCGTGGCAATCATAACCGCCATAATCAAATATTATACGGTGGGCACAGTGTACCAAAACACCAATAAGGAGTTCCGTCATTCCCTCTACAAAAACGTCCACTTGTCCGTGGAAAGTCACTTGGCCAACACTTTCACCCGCGAAGATGTGGTCGCCGTGTTATACAAGCCAGTGACGTCTATGTTTGCCAAATTCAAGAGCTCGCCTTTGGCCGTGGGCCTCAACGCTTATGGAGAGGAGCTCGTGGATCGCACCTATTGGGTGCATCGCTCCAAGAATGAGGGTAGCGGCAAGAAAAGCGTCGTGTTATTTCTTCACGGAGGCGGATACGCTCTCAACGTATTTGAGGCTCAGTTCGTGGGCATTATGGCGCTCTGGTACGCGGTTCCGGAGCCCAAGAGAAGTAAGTTATCTGTGGCGCTCATCGACTACTCCTTGACGTGCCACTACAAAAAGTACCCCACGCAGATCCACGAGGCCATGACTGCTTACCGTGCCTTGGTCAATGAGGGCTATGACAACATCATTTTAGTGGGCGATTCCTGTGGTACCAACTTAGCGTCTGCCATGGCTCGGTTCATAGCTTACCCCGAGGAGGCACGTGAGCAGTTCTCTAAGTATACCGAGTTTGCATGGGACTTCTCTCCCTTGCCTCAGCCCGAAAATATGGTGTACATCTCCCCATGGCTCGAGCCATATACTGCCGCCACCCCACTTCCTGGAATCGACACCACCGGTGATTTGGGTGCCATTGACGGAAAGATGGGTGACTGGTACATTGAGGGTCTTAACCGCAAGGAAGTTGCTCCGTTTGTGCACTTCACTGACGACGATTATGCAACGCAATGGTCTAATGTCAGTGCTATCAATGGTCAAGGCAGATTGCTCTTTATCTACGGAGAAAGGGAAAAGCTTCGATACGGAATCGAAAAGTTTGTTGACTTGGTCACCAAAAAGGGCACTGGAAAGTTGGAGGTTCATGTCGAAGATGGTGGAATCCACGACGGCTTGTTCTACGTGGAAAGTCTTGACTATTTGACTCCTTCCGGTGTCCAGGCCGCTTTAGACGGGAAATTTGAGGACAAGTATGCGTATTCTTTGGTGGGGAAGTTTTTGGAGGAAGTTATTTAGGCTAGTTTGCGTTGAACTCTCATTTTGTTCTTGTGTCATCTCTAGGATTATGCCGTAATGTTAATTTAAGAACAGATTCTGCTTGCATCTGCTACTGCATTTCTGTTAATGACCTGATCCTCAACATGTTGCCTTCTTGGGTGATAGAAAAAAATAAAAATGAAAAAAGTAGCTTCCCCACCAGGAGTCGAACCTGGAATCTTCTGGTTCCAACAGAAGTGGTTACTTTCGTAGCCAGACGCCTTGACCATTGGGCCATGAGGAACGAAGCTGAAAGAAATTTTTTCTACAATATTTTGTCAATAAGCAACATAAAAAAGTTTTCTGACTTATATTATTGCGAAATCCAATCTTATGGGATCTGCCATGAATATCCGAGTGTTTGGCATTCCTCGGTACAGCCATTTGCCGGCTGGATGCCTATTCATTCTAATGTGGGCGCAACATACCTGTGGTTGCAAGCTACAGTAGATTAATTTTATTGGGCAAACGTCGCTACACTTGTCTCACAACAAGCCGATACCCCGATACTAAAGCTATAGAACATTGATGGCCAGCAACAAAAACGCTTTTTAGATAAGCTAAGGGCTTGCTTATGAACGTCTCGAAGCGGGCGTTTCTGATGGCACACTTTTTGACATCAAGATGTAATTTGATTAGAAGAGACTTCTCGCATACACGCGTTTCGGGAAAGTAACGCCACTCCAAAAGCATGTTTATTAACAGCCGGGGCAGCTTTCAAGCAACCTTTGCTTCCCTCAAGCGGTTCTGAAAGTCCTCAATATAAGTCTTTTCTAACTCACTTAAAACAAGGTTGGCGGGTAGCGTGACCCAGCCTTCTGCGATGACCAATTGACCAGGGTCGCCATCGTATTGAAAGTTATGCTTCAGACTGCACAGCTCGACTGCAGTTACTACATCAGCTGGTGAAGGCGTGGGGGCGTGGGGAGGGCCAACTTCTTTCGGTGTCCACCAATATGTAGGGTAGCTCCGAACAAGCCCCCCAAATAAACAGGCAACAGCTAACATCAACAACGACGAAACAATCTGCACTGGGATGTACCACCAGCTCATCAGTCTAATACCCTCATCCACGGAAGGAAGAAGCGCCGAGGCTCCACCGGGAGGATGCACACAGTTTAGGATGGACATGGCCACGGACAGTAAGGCCACACTCAAGGCTCCGCCAGCCCAGTAATGATCTCTAGACAGTTGTGAAAGCAGAAACAACTTTTGTATACACACCCCAATGAGGGAAGACACAAATTGTCCCATGACGAGGTTTCGTGGTTGCGCAAGTGGTGATGCAGACACGTTGAAGCACAATATGGCCGATGCACCGTACGAAGCGACAATCAACGGCGCATTATGATTGGAGAACACCGTGTGAGACTTAAACACACCCTCTATTATGGCTATCCCGCAAAAGGTACCAACAAGAATATCTATCCAAAGCAAGTAGTCTGGAACATCCTTTCGAGTCATGGCACCCAAGAAGCGGCAGAAGGGCTTTGGCACCCGGTACACCTGGTTGGGCCACAAATAAGGGTTTAGGTATTTGTCGATGTCGAACTTGTACATGATTCTCCATCATGCGGCCCCCCCAGCGTGTCTGCGTGTCTGAGGGGGCACGCACCTCGAATGGTTCCCGCACGAGTTCAACCGCATTGAATCACACTGCTCATCACAAACGCAACACGCTGAGCGTACAATTTTCTTGTGCTGTGTGTGGGAATTTCTCCTGCCGGCCATAAACAATATTTTCTGCTGAGCCATGCACCTGGTTCGAGGTGGAGTGTGGCTGTGAGCATGCACGCTTCATGTAGTCCTAATACATAATTCTTGAATTTATGTGCCGCATATTGTTATTTTTCGCTTGACGGAGGCGTGCAACGTTTTTATTTTTTCAGGTTGGCGCTGCATCTCAGCGTATTCCCCAAAGTGAGAGAAGGAGCGGCAAACCTAAAACCACGCCGGCATTCGAAATACCCAGGAAGAAAAAACTTTAGTCACGAAGCGCGAGAAAAAGTCACCACATCCACAGCCTTGCTGAAGGTTTTGATTTGCTGTAGGTGCAGGCAGGGGCCCGGCATTATGGCCCGCTTTAGCAACAGGATTTCGTCAAGCTAGATCATAAACACTGGGGCAAGACACTCGGCCCAGGCATAAGAAATGGTGCGCAGTCGTCACCCGAAACAAAGAACAATGGCATTGTTTGACGGACCATTGTAGATGTATGGTAATCTCAGATGGTGAGCTATTGTCCCTAGCAGGCGCAGTTTGCCGCAGTTGTACCGTTCTGTGCATTTCTGCAGCATTGGCGAGGCTCATCGTTGCTGTGACGTAGCTGCTTTCGCACCTAAACGTCCCAACTTTCATATAAGAGGCAACATCCCGGTCGTATCGATTGCTGGCGTACTATTCTTCATTTATACAAACCGCGCCATGACCAGGGCTATTTTCAGATTCACCAAGATCCACTACTACCTAATACCACTAGTCGCCCTCGTGGTGTGGTGGGGTATGCTCATCGCTCTCCTCTCTGCATGGTCCTTGCAAGGCCGTCCCATTTACGACTTCATGAACGGGGAGAGCCAGAATCCCGTGTACATCAGTGATGTCGGCGCCACCAACTTGAACCCGCTATTCATTTCCTGCACGGGCTTTCAGCTCATATTCTTTGTGGGCACACTCTTGATGGAGTACATCTTACGAAAGAAGCAGAAGCTTCAGCCCTATGTCTCTACAAAACAGCCCATCTTTGCAATTATAAGCATCATCTTCGCTGTGCTCGGCCAGTTGGGAATTCTTTTTGTCTCCATCTTCAAGACCACAACTTACCACACCGTGCACTTGACCATGGTGGCGGTGTTCATCTTCTGTATCTTTTGGTCCTGTTTCTTTCACCTACTTAATACCTTCATCTTTGGAAACTTTCCTCAAAGACTACACCCCAATCATGAAAGGGTTTTGTTTGGAACAAGGAGGTGGGAGAACCTCTACATGGTGTCTTTCTTTTTCAAACTCTTTTGGCTTCTTGCGGCAGTGGCTTTCGCCATATGTTTTGGATACTTTATGAAGTCAGGCAATTCCTCGTTGTCTGCCCTGTTTGAATGGCTCATTTCCTTCTGGTACGGCTTACTTCTTGTCATGTGGTCTATGGACTTGTTCCCATCCGCGGTGAAACATTACCGAATTACACATCCCGAGCAATTCAAGGAGGAATTTCATGATCATCACAAGGAGCAGCTGCCCGAACTACAGGGTGTGCGGAGCCTAAGTTCCGAGTCTAGCACTAAGCTCGACCAGTATCAGCTGCCAGAGGCTGCTCTTCAGCAACCTGAAGTCGACTATGCGCATAACGTAAGCGCTGAGCCCGTTTTGGCGGCTCCCGCAGAGGCTCACAACCGTGTGTAGTCATCTCACCGGCCTGTCTCGTTACTCAACTAATACACGCATTGTAAAATTGCGACTTGAAAGGTTGTAAATCCCTGCAAAATTTTTTGTAAAGCCAACCCAATATGCTGCCCTAGAATCTCTTTTGATTGGAACCGCACAGAATTTGCCCACCGAGTTAGTAAGATCACCAGGTTGTGGTGTACGGATGTAGGTGCTCGATGAGAACTTCTGATGTAGCGCCTTTTCTCACCACATCTAACATCCCCTAATGATACAGCGAAAAAGGCTTTCGTCAGGGCTAACTGCGACTCAAAAGGTCTTTGTCAGATCCAGGAATGGTGCTTGTACCAAGATCGTGAGGGAACACTACCTTCGTGCTGACATTCCCTGCTACTCCCAACTCTGCAGCACGTGCATTAATATCGTGAAGCCAGACGCTGATGGAAACCTCCCTGAATTTACGTTGCTGGATTCACCAGCAAAGACAATACTGGGTGTTCCACACTACTTGATTCTCGACACCAACATAATATTGCAAGCGATCGACTTGTTGGAGCACCCAGACTGCTTCTACGACGTCATAATTCCCCAAGTTGTGCTTGATGAGGTGAAAAACAGATCTTTTCCTATATATCAAAGAATACGTGCTCTTGTGAAAGCCGCAGACAAACGATTTGTGGTATTTCATAATGAATTTCATAGGGATACGTACGTCGAGCGAGAAAAAAATGAGTCTATCAACGATAGGAATGATCGGGCCATCCGCAAATGCGTCTCTTGGTTCAATAAGCATATTCATGAGTCGGACAAAAACTTGGATATCATATTCGTTTGTAACGACAAGGACAACAGAGAGAAGGCCATAAAAGAAGGACTCGACGCGAAATCTCTCATAGAATACATCTCAAGTTTGAGCAATGGAGACCAATTGCGGGATTTGATTCCTGCCGAGAACCTCAGCTTCGACAAAAATACTTCGGAGATTTCATTTCCCGAGTACTATTCCACGTCTAGGACAATGGCTGGAATCAAGAATGGCACATTGTATCAGGGTGTTTTGAATGTATCTTCCTATAATATTTTGGAGGGATCCATCAATTCAGCTGCTTTCAAGAAGCCATTGCTTATCATCGGCACGAAGAATTTGAATCGTGGCTTCAATGGAGACTCTGTTATTGTGGAGTTACTACCAAGAGATAAATGGAGGGAGCCGTCGTCCACTATTGTGGAAGAGAAAGCAATTGGTGTCAATGACAATGCTGATGAAGATTTCCAGGAAAACATTATATCTGACAAAGAGCGCCGCGTCTTGGCTCTGGAGGCCATGAAAGCCGTTTCTTCCTCTGAAGAGAAGCGGGTACAGCCAACTGCCAGAGTGGTGGGGATTGTGAGAAGATCGTGGCGATACTATGTGGGTCAAATAGCTCCGTCCTCGGTGTCTATCGAGGAGGATACAGGAAATGCATCAAAGACTTGTTTCGTTATTCTAATGGACAAAGCACTTCCCAAGATTCGTATTAAAACAAGAAGAGGGAAAGAACTCCTCGGGCAGAGAATTGTGGTGACCGTTGACTCTTGGCCATCGAATTCGAAACATCCTCAAGGACATTTTGTTCGCAGTTTAGGACCCATTGAAGGCGTCGAAGCTGAGAGAGAAGCATTGCTTTTAGAGCATGATGTTGAATACAGGCCGTTCTCCAAGGCGGTTCTAGATTGTTTGCCCAAGGAAGGAGAAAAGTGGGTGGTGCCTGAGGACTTAAACAATGGTGACGAACAGTTGAAGAAGAGAGTCGATTTGCGCGACAAGTTGGTGTGTTCCATTGATCCAGTTGGTGCCCAAGATATCGATGATGCCTTACATGCTAAGAAATTGCCGAATGGAAACTATGAAGTTGGTGTTCATATTGCGGATGTGACGCACTTTGTGAAGCCAAATACTGCCCTCGATCACGAGGGCGCATCAAGAGGTACCTCCGTTTACTTGGTGGATAAGAGAATAGATATGTTACCCATGCTATTGGGTACCAATTTATGTTCCCTTAAGCCATATGTTGACAGATATGCCTTTTCAGTCATCTGGGAAGTGGATGAAGATGCCAACATCATCGATGTCAAGTTCATGAAATCCATCATCAAATCTAGGGAGGCATTCTCGTACGAGGAGGCACAGTTGAAAATTGATGACCCTTCGCAAAACGATGAGTTGACCCAATCAATCCGTATTCTTTTGAAGCTTTCCAAGTGCTTGAAGCAAAAGAGATTGGATGCGGGAGCCTTGAATTTGTCTTCGCCCGAGGTTAAGGTGCACATGGATAGTGAAACTGCCGATCCCGGACAAGTTGAAATTAAGAAGAGTTTGGAAACAAACTCATTGGTCGAAGAGTTCATGTTGATGGCCAACATATCCGTGGCGAGAAAAATCTATGACGCGTTCCCACAAACCGCCATGTTGAGAAGGCATGCTGCGCCTCCATCGACGAATTTTGAGGCATTGAATGAAATATTGAGGGTCAGAAAGCCCGGCATGACCATATCTCTCGAATCATCCAGAGCCCTTGCCGACTCTCTTGATCGGTGTGTTGATGAGAAGGACCCATACTTTAATACTCTTGTTCGTATCATGTCCACAAGGTGTATGATGGCAGCTGAATACTTTCCGTCCGGATCATATGGATACCCAGAATTTAGGCATTATGGTTTGGCGGTTGACATTTACACGCATTTCACATCACCCATCAGAAGATACTGTGACGTGGTGGCCCACAGACAACTCGCAGGAGCCATTGGATATGAGACACTAGACTTGAGTCACAGAGACAAGGCCAAGATGGAGCTAATCACGAAGAACATCAACAGACGCCACCGAAATGCGCAGTTCGCCGGAAGAGCCAGTATTGAATACTACGTTGGGCAAGTGATGAGAAGCAACGAAAGTAAACAGGAGGGGTATGTGATCAAGTGCTTCAACAATGGTATCATCGTGCTCGTTCCCAAATTTGGTGTCGAAGGGTTGATTAAAATGGAGGAAATGGGAGACGCCAACACCTCCGAGTACGACGAGGACAGGTACGAATTGAAGTTCAATGACACCCAAGGCAAAGGAAGGGTGATTGGTGTTTTTGATAAGGTCGAGGTCAAGGTGACTTCAGTCAAGGATGAAGTCAGTGGCAAGAGAAGGGCGCAGTTGGTGCTTGTATAAAGATGCAGAGCCCCCACCTTAAGGTACATAGAGAAGCCCTTTTAGACCATGTATAGAAGTAACGAGTGGATGGATTATGATATATACAGGACAATTTGCTCGATGGTGATAAGCTTAATGCTGTGCTTCTTGGCAAAAGCGACACAGTCATCCAATCTCATCATCGAACCATCTTCGTCTTTGACGAGCTCGCAGATGGTGGCGGCAGGCTGCAACCCGGCCAATTCACACATCTGCACACTGGCCTCGGTGTGGCCTCTTCTCTCCTTGAGAAGCCCGGGCACCGCCCTCAAAGGGAGAATATGGCCCGGTCTGATGAAATCGTCGGGCTTGGAAGTGGCGCTGGCCAACAGTCTGGCAGTCAATGATCGGTCATGCGCAGAAATGCCTGTGGTGGTGCCGTGAGCGTAGTCACACGTGACAGTGTAGGCGGTGCCGTGCCGATCGAACCTGTCTTTCAACATGGGCTGCAAATCGAGCTCGTCCGCCCTCTGGGTAGAGAGCGGGCAACAAACGTAGCCCGAAGAGTGCCGGACTAAGAACGCCATCTTCTCCTGGGTCATCTTCTCTGCGGCAATGATCAAGTCTCCTTCATTTTCCCGAGATTCATCGTCCATGACCACGAGAAACTCGCCGTTCTTGTAGGCCTCAATAGCTGTGGGGATATCACTGAAGTCAGCCATTTATGGGGTATTGGTGAAGTGCGAAGGTGGGACTCGGGGTGTATATATGCATAATGTGCCGAAAAATGCTCACCTCAGCAGCCGGTGAGATATTAGTAATGTCATTACACCTGCTGAGCGCAACTGGGTAGCGGATATCGGGGCGAGTATTGCGCATGGCAGCGGAAGGATGGGATCCCTTCGGCGGCCAACAGCAAGCGCACTGCTTCTTTATGTGAACCGATCCGGGCAATGGGCCATGAAGTAGCCACCAGTGTCGTGTCGGAGAAAGTCTCACCGAGATATGCATGCACTTAATGCACCGACGCATCACCATCATGTCTAGGATTGACCAAGGCAACACGGAAGAAACCGGCGACAAGAATGAAGGCGACAAGACTAATTTAGGAAACACCACCAAATCGGGCATCACTAAAGAATTGACCAGCACTTATAAACAAGACCGCTTTGTGTTCCAGAGTGTGTCTTTCCAAGACAAGCTCATTTTGAACATTCTCATCAATGGCATCGTGGACACCACCTTCGATCTTCCGTTATCCACGCAGGCTAGTATCAACCGAATGTTGAAGGACGAGGAGAGTTTGGGTATCGAGCCGGTTGTGTTGGTGGGCGACCCGTCCAACTTGAAGCTTCAGGTGATAGCAGGACAGATTAGTAAGGTGATTCTTCTGCTGAAGGACCCCAAGAACACGATATTGAGTTTAGGCTCGAAATGGTTTGGCCGCGGTCATGAAACTGGGCCCCACGACTTCGAGAAGCTCGTTTTTGTTCTAGAGAATGTCAAGGCGCTTTTGCTGATGTGAGTGCTTGGGGGTGCTTGGATGTACTCGTTGTGGGTATAACTCCTGGGTAGACTTGCTGCGGTGAGAGCCCATGGGAGAATCTTCGCTATGCCTATGATTGTGTGTCTATACTATTTCTTGGCCTTGTGCGGTCTTTCCTTGGCTGGCACCTTTCTCTCCCTCAAGCCGGCGGCCAATTTGTGTGGTTTCATGAAGGAATCAATGACATCCTGGTCCACTTTAGCTCTTCTCTCTTGGTATGCACCGACAAACTCCTGCAACACGGAAATACACTCCTTCTTCATTTCAGACGACAAAAGTTCGCCCTTAGCGTAGGACTTGGCCAATTGGTCCAACTTTTCATCGTCTTCGCTGAAGAACGAAAGATACTGGTAAGCAATGTCCTTCTCTATGTCCCCGCCCAACTCGCGGTGCTCTTCTAACGTGGCCCTACCTCCTGAAAACGCGTGCTTGTTGATCTTCTTCTGGATTTGCTTGGGCGTGTCGTCCATGAAAATCGACGTTGTGGTATCAGATGCGGACATCTTGGTAGACGCACCTTGCAACGCTGGGAAGAATTTGGCATGGATCAATGAAGGCTTGGAGAACTTCAACTTGTCTGCAACATCCCGGCACACTCGGAAGTATGGGTCCTGGTCAATGGCACATGGAATCAAACACGGCGTTTTGGGCGGCAAGCCCAACACATCAGGGAACGATGAAGGAAACGCGGTTGCGATCTGAACACTGGCAAAGTGGATCTTGCCAATGCAGTCAGTGTCAGTGAACCCGAACACAGCCTTTGCGGTGGTGGTGGTGATCTGCCTGGAAACCCTCACCACGTTCTCGTAAAAAGCGGGGTTCATGTATGCCAAGTCAGAGAAAATGAAGGTGTTTTGCGGCTTGAACCCAACAGCAATGATATCCTTGCAGTTGATTATGGCAAACTTCTTGACGTCCTCTATGGTCAACTTCTGCTTGAACAAGAACTTCTCGTCATCAGTCAACTCAATCACCAATGGCACATCGAAAACATCCTGCAACCACTTTGTAAACACAAAAGGAACCATATGGCCCAAGTGCAACGAGTCCGAAGAGGGGCCTCTGCCCGTGTACAAGAAGAAAGGCTCGCCATGCTCATACAAGTCCAAGATCTTTGCCAAGTCTCTCTCAGAGAAGAACACCCCCCGCTTAAGAAAAGGGTGCGGCTTTTCACCGGTGACCTCAGTAAATCTCTGTAAAAGCTCAGGCGTGATCTTCTTAGTGCCGAAAGACTCGATGAGCTTATTGTAGTCGATACCTTTGGATTCACCGTTTTCATCCACTCCTGCATCAACTTCCCATGGCGTGATGACTTGCTCTTGGCTGGATTTCTCTTCAAGATTTAGCTTTGAAACATCGTCGATTTGTGACATTATGTCGTATAAGAGAAACGCTGAGAGCAGTGGTTGGCTATCAGTGAGGGTGATTTTTCGTGACTCACGTGCGCCTCACACTGCAGGATACACACTTTTGGACGGTAATACCTGAATGAAAGCCTCATGAACGCATCTTCGGCCGCAGTGGTACGTGCTTGTAGCCGGTTTGGCGATTTACGTTGAGGACCAAGTCCGTTGCAGAAGCTTTATTTCACGTGTGTGCTATATAGTGACATTAGAAGTGGAGTTTGGTGAAGAACCACTTGTTCTTACCGGCTTGGTGTTTCTCTTCCAAAGCCTGCTTGACAACCTTCTTGGCTTCTTCTTTTTGGGAGGGCTCTTTCAAGGTCTCGGCGCTGATAGCACCCTTGAAGGAGTCAACATCCAAGGAGTATCTTGTTGGCATCAAGTGGTTGTAGTTGACCAACTTGACAAAAGGCTTGACAGTGTTTCTGGCAGACTTGGATTCTTGCTCCTTGTTGGACAGGGATGGAGCCCTCTCGATACCAACGACAATGGCGTGAGAGAAGGCGTGGCTTTTGGTGCCCTCGTCGACTGGCTTGACGACAACAACCTTCTTACCGGCGTAACGACCACGGGTAATAATAGCTAATAGTTAGTATGTGCCTGCTGATGAACGCAAATGTACACGTATAGACGGTCTTGATATAATAATGCATGGATTTCTCCTCAAAGAGCCTTGATCGGAGTGTTATTCTTGAATAGGTCTCGAGGGGTTTTTTGAGGTGCTTTATTTTGAGGCATTCTTCTTCATTATGATAAATGGCGGCAACCCGAGGTTTAGGAATGATGATTTCAGATAGGCATCCATATTTGGACATGGGGGTGCCATACCTAAATGGAGCCAGATTCGAAGGAATGTGTATCATGGACTATAGTTTTGCTGTGGTGGCGGACGAAAACGGGATTACATACCAACTTTACCGGACTTGATGAATTTAGCCATTGTATCCTTGTGTGTAATAAACGAGTATCAGGAATAGGGAGAGCCGAAAAAATTTTGAGGAAACGAAAATTCCCCCGCATTATGTGCAGTCGGGATGTGAACGAATAGCGAGAGATGACATAGTATGGCTGCGGCGTGTGCACACAAGGGCGCACGTGATAATCGGGACTGTGTTTTCGTCCACAGTGTTGCAACCCGCGACTGCAGCCACCGTTTTAGCCGACCCTCACATAGGGTGTGTGACGGCGCCGCTTTCGGTATACTACACCTCAAGTGAAAAGCCTCGAAGATAAACTCGCAATACTGTAAAAACGGACACATGCCTAATTTGTGTGTCCAAATTTTTGTGTGCGAGAAAGAATCTGATTATTTGGGCTTGAGCCCTTTACGTATCCACATCGAGCCTCTACTCGTTGCACTTCACATGTGTTCATATTCGTCTTATATTTCTCCGGAATCGTATCCGATTACCTAACGGTTCCTGCTTCTAGCCAAGAACTTCGAGTTCATTTGCGTGATTTTTCCGCCGCTGCTTGCAGAATGCGTCTGCTTGGGCGACCCATGCGAGCTACTATCCTTAGTGAAGCTCGAGCGCCGGTAATCTGGCATGTGCACCCCTGGATTATTGGAAACAGCTAGCTGGGCCGCATATACTGTTTCGTTTTGTCCAATATTCCGGCGCTGGTCTACAGAGCCTTTCTTGGGGCTCTGTAGCGGTGGCGGCGGCTTCCTGCGCTGCCCCTCTCTGTCGAAGTGCAACGGCTCTGTTCTCAGTGTGTGGTCGTCCGCATCACTCAATTTCGGAGCATCAGCTTTCAAGCGATTTTCCTTTGGTGTGGTCCGGCCGTTTTTTGGACTTGAGTTGAAAGCGGCCGCGGCAGGAGGTTTGGGTGACTGCTTTGGCGTAGACTTCGCCAAGGCACTTTCGGCTTCTTTCTCTCTCTCCACTTGGTTGATTTGCGCCTTGGCCAACGATTCCGTCCATTGGTTCACCTCGTACTTCTCTGTCTCAAACACAAATGTGGTCTGCGAAACGACGATGGCAAACATGCCGTTCGCGGGAACCATCTTGCCAAACTTGCTTGAAGTGTTGGTGATGACTTCCTTGAAGTTCACGAAAGGATACTGAAGATGTATTTCACAAATAATCTTGTAGTCCGTCTTCTGGTCATCTCTAAGAAAGAGCAAAACCCTCCCGTACGTTGTCACTAACATTGTGTAAGTATGGGCTTTATCGAGCATCAAAGCGTTTCTATCCTCATGCTCAGTGGCATTGATGCCGCTTGAAGCTGGAGAGCTTTCTTTATTTCTGTCCGAATTGGGTAGAAGTTTCTTGAAGATGGACTTTCCGATTTTTGATGAGGTGGTTGCCGTCGTCGAATTCTTATCTTCGGCTTCTAGGGCTTCATTGTCCTCGGTAAGGAAGTTGGGATAAACCTTGATGGCTTCGCCCTCATTGAACAGACTGGACCCCACGTCAGGCTCTTGCTGATCTTTAATTTTGCTGCTCTGGACGGCTTGCGACATCAATGATCGAGAACCTCTACGCTGGCTGGCTGCTCTGTTTGCAAAGCCAAGAGGGGCATCATGAATGAGTCCCTTGTGTTTTTTCTCAAAAACCGCTGTTGGCTGCCTTTTGACGAGTGCCAGCCCCACATTAATGATTCTTTCTGACGGTCCCAAGTATTGCTGCCATGCAGCCTCCACGGCTGTTGGCGGAGACACGTTCATGACCTTTGATGGTTTGCGCTTGATAGCATCTTTATCACCAGAGGTGGAACTGCCGTTAGAATGCCTAGTAAAGCTGTGCATTGTGTTAATTTGAGGGCGCAAAATTTTAGTACCAGGGATATACTCTGGAGTCGGATGAGTTGGCGCCTGACTTCTATGAGTTGGAATGGTGGCAGTCTTGGGATTGGAGCTGGTTTCAGGGACTTCATCTTCTTTAGCCAAAACGTACGCTGCAACACTGGCTGCACTAAAGTTCTTAGGCGTTTGCAGAATTTTAGCATTTGAAGCGCTTTGATTGTCTGAGCCAGTCTTCCTTGGGGCTGGAACCTTGTTGACTTTCTTGGCAGGCTTTTGCTGCTGAGGCTTTGCCGGAACCTTCATCATGGACTTGGCGTTCATCTTGTAAGGGCTGATTTCTGGAATCGTCGAGTTCCAGATTTGGTTTGAGTCGTTGAAATCGAAATCTTCGAAAAAGTAATGCGCTTTGATCTGCTTTATGGTTGCTCGTCTTGATGGCTGTAACACAAGAATTTGCTTTAGTAGATCCCTTAATACCGAGGGGAACCCGGCACTGAAGGCATATTGAAGCTTGGTAATCTTCTGAAAGGTAAGATACTCGTTTGCAGCTTTAAAAGGCGGCTTTCCTGCTATCATTTGGTACAATATGCAGCCGAAAGCCCAGATGTCACCAGGCTTACCGCAGTATTTGTTTTCCAAGAGCTCTGGAGACACGTACTCAGCCGTCCCAACAAAGGACTTTGCCCGCACATCAAGAGGATAATTTTCTTCCTCCCCTGTAGCGTCGTTGACCTTCTTCTCGAGCATTTTCGCCGTACCAAAATCGGTGATTTTGATTCTGTATTTGTCGTCGAGAAGAATATTTTCCGGCTTAATGTCTCTGTGAATGATACCATTGGAATGCATATTGTTGATAGCGTCAAGGATCTGGGCACCAAAGTGCTTTGTGCAATCTTCATTGAGTGTTCCGTATTGCTTCACAAGACCCAAAAGTTCACCATTAGCAGCATAATCAAGCACGAAGTAGAGCAGGTTTTTATCCTGAAACGTGTAGAAGAGCGAGATGATCCCATTTTGGCGGCACAACCGATTTAACGCATGCTTTTCGATGTTCACATACTTGACCTTCTTCTCCTTGATGATGTGACGCTTATCTAACACCTTCACTGCAAACTGGCGCGATGTGATCTTATCGGTGGCCAAAACCACAGTTGAATAGGACCCCTCGCCCAAGTCCTTGCCGAACTCGAAATCTTCAACGGTTCGACGCACCACAGTCTCCCCGTTGGGTCCGTTACGGCGAGATTCTGCGGCCCCTTTATCCACCCATTCGTTGTAGCTTCTAGAAGAATCAGAGAGATCGATTTTGGAGTTGCTATCAGTGTAATCAGTAGTGGCACGAAGCAGTTCATTCTGATCACCAAGATTTGGTGCACCATCAGTTTTGTGGTCTGAAGCTATCGGAATATCAGCAAGCTTGGTTGTAGATAGGTTGTGCGTCTCAGATGGGGTGTCGAGAAGAACATTCAAGGAAGAGTTGGTGACGCCGTAATTGTCGCTGAAATCAAAAGAAGAGGTGGAAAGGGGAGTCCCAGCACGCGAGCCATCACCGTTGAAAGCAGTCTGCAAAAAGCGATGGTTGTCCAAAGCCGGATCATCCAAGGGAATGGAAACTGGTTTATGGGGGCTAGAGCCGCGGCCATCCGGGTCTCCGTTCTGGTAGGTGCGGTAAATGTTGGTGATTTCGTCACTCAAGCTTCCCAAATCAGAGTTTGCTGAGACATTTCTCTGTGTCATAATGAAGAGCTCGGGGGCCACCAATTCGTATGGTTGAAGTATGCTGAATGTTCACTTCGCAGTGGACAGAGGTCGGGAGCAACGGAGGGGAGTGGGCCGATGGTGATGTTGAGGAGCCGGGTCCCATGCAATTCAACTTGTTTAGAAGGAAACACGACAAAAAAGGTTCGGGTGATGCAAGCGCTTGGGATGGTTTCAGGGCGGGGACGTGGTGAAGACACTGGAGTGTACGCGAGTTGTCCGAGTCTTATGTCCAGGCCAAGTTTTGTTATATGGAGTACCAGAAACTCCGGCGTGGAGGTAAACCCACGCCCCCGTGACCAAGGCAAGAACGAGTGAGTTGAGAAGGCTTTTTCAAGAAGCCTTGGATCCTGTGTTCCAGATTGGTATACATGGCTTTCTACGCCAGCTAGCATACCATCGCACTATACCGGATCAGCAAGTTTGCTGCACAGTTGCATCTGACTCCAGAAAAGGGAGACGAAGGCTCACCATGTGATGGATGGGAAGCTGAAAACAAGCACTATCTATTATTCAGTTTTGAATGTAAGATATCTGATTGGAGACGAGAAGTAGATAAGTAGTAGACAAGTAGTAAAGAAGACAATTACGCCAAAGTGTTTTTTATTTGCTAAGCGTCCTTGCAAAAATTATAGAATTGCAAGAGCATCTTGAAGCTGTTACAACTCGGTAAAAAACACTAGATAGTCCAGTGGACAATTAAAGTTGACGGATGCAGTATAAAAATGCAGTAAGCAATTGCCGAGACAAGTGCCGTGACAAGTGCCGTGACAACTACAGTAAAGTATCAGGTAGGCTGTAAACATTACACGTAAGCGGACATTCTTGTCTACACAGTAGAAGCACAGTATACGCGAGGAAGATGTAAAGCCTCTGCCAAAAGGGCCAATACGCGAGCATCAGCGTAGCATCCCAGCTACTTTCGCCTTTCCCTAAAGCATGCTAGTTTTGCAGCTACTCGCGCGCATAGCATAATTTAGCTCCTTCATTCACCTACCTTTCCAGTCTCAGGCTCGTCCGAGTCACATAAGCATCCATTCATCCATCCATTTGCATCCATAATTTTAGCACGTTGTCTCGAACCTCACCCTTTCCTTGCGAGTCAGCATGGCATTCCCGCTTGAAACGGCACAGCTACGAGCCCAACAAAGAAGCTATGCTTTGGCGTCCTCCGACAAAGGCCTCAGCTCCATTCTACGCATAGTCAAACCCCTTGATTTGGGTCCGTTTGTTAGCGACTACTCCAAGTTGCCAGAATTCAGGCCCAACTCGCCGCCGATCCCGTTTGAGCTCTCCAACCCTGGAGCCTCAGACAATTTGCATCCCCTGAGTAACACTCACAAGCGCAGCTCTTCTCGCATCACAAATAGAGCATACCATGCCCGGAGGAAATCCAAAGCCCTCGGCCCGAAGAGAAAAAGCCACATCGAAAGCACCCCATCAAACTACGAGACCATCTCGCCCCAGATGATCTCAATGCCTCTAGAATCCATAGATGTGAGTGACGACGATGTCGCGGAACGAAAGGAACACAAAAACCCCATCTCTAAGCTTTTCACCAGGGGTGAAAGGCTTCAGAAGTACCTGAGTGATTCAGACAGCGGCTCTTCAGTAGGCTCCATGCCAAACGACTCCACCAATTCTTTTCCCGATAACGCGGAGGCTGAATACGAGTCCTACAATGCGGAAGACGCGTCTTCCCAAAAAGAAAGCGATGCTTCCACCGGTGGTGTGCTGACTTTGGAGTTTGATGGCGAAAGCGACGAAGACCTGAATGAGGATATGTCAGTGGACTCTGCCTTCACCGACATCGAAGCGGATTCTTTAGCCGATTCTAGCGTCAACATCATGTACGACTACACGGTGCCCGACACGTATGTTCTCGAGAGAGACCCGGGTGTTAAGGGACCCATAAAACAGCCTAGTGATAAAGTGAGCTCCAGCCAAACAAAAGGCCATAGTGCGGTCACGCCAACAGACAGCATGAGCAAATTGGCGTTTTCCAAGCTCACTCCGACTCTTAAAAGGAAAGAGTCTTTCACCTTCCAGAAAACTTACAATGCTCTTTCTCAGGTGCCGAATTTGAAATCCAATCTCAGTGACATGATTCAAATGAGGGACAAGTCGTCAAACATCAACCCCTTGAGCTATTTTACTTTCGTCACCGCTAATTCTAAAAATGCCAAGCAAGCGAAAATTGATCTTTTTGTTCCTCCAAATTCAAAGCCCGTGTTGAAAGATTTGGAGGTGGATACCGATGTGTCTGTCTTTGACTGTATTGGCTACTGTCTTTTACGGCTCTTTGAAGCAAAAGAGTTTTCCGAGGAAAGGGATCAGGCCACTATCATGAACCCAAACCAGTGGAGAATGGAGTTGATTGATGAGGACGGTGATTTGTATGACTCTAATTTTGGGACTTTAGACCGTACCAGGTTGCTCTCCTCCTACAATTTCCCGAGGTATTTGGCCTTATGCAAGGCTAAAAACAGCAAAGAAGCAAGTGCCCAAGAAAAACAAACCCCGCTCCCGCTTGAGCTTAAGCAGAATCTAGGCGTATTCGAGAAATGCAGTCAAGAACGACTGAGAGCAGATGAAGGCCAGTCAGACAACTTGGACCCAATTAACAGGTGGAACTCCATTGGTAGTAACATCGAGGTCAAAGTGAGTAACATCCCGAACTCGTCTTCGACGAAGCGTATTAGCTTTTTTGTTTCCTCTTCCATGCAAGTGGGAGGATTATTAGACTTGATTTGCAGGCAATATCAAGTGGACATGTCAAGGTATAAGTTGGTGCTGGTTGTCGAGGAGCCCTATGCCCATCCATGGAACATGGATGACGAATTCAACAGGCAAAGAGCACCTTTGGATAACTCGGAACTTCTCTCGAATATCAACAGCACGGATTTCATCATGGTAGCGCAGAATCCAACGCGGTCGATGTTGGATCCCAAACCCAAAAACGAATCTTTGGAAGTGGACATCACGCCTAGTTCCGCTCCATTCTTGCAAAGCGGCATCACGCCCAAGACTGCAGAAACGGGCCTCAAATTCAATGAAAACGACACTCATGCAAACGCAAACTCTTCCCAGGAGGTGCAAGAAAAAAAGCCGCCGGTGGGTCTGAAACCTAAGACTTTTATCGAGAACTTCATTAGTGGCGCCAACCAGTTACTTCCAATGAACTTGAACACCATCTACTACAAATGGAAAGTGTACCGGAAGAAGTCACCGTTGCTCAACAGGATCGAAAAGTCTCTCATTTTGGATGGTGACTATATACATTTGGCGCCCACCGATGACGCCAACTGGAAAAAACAACCCAATGACAACCCATTTTCGAGCTCCACGCAGGATTCAAGCCATCACCACCACCATTATTTGCATCATTACAACTACTCCAAATATTACAATGACACCATGTTGAAGACAAGCTCGTTCCACATTTCGCGCATCACCAAGCTTAAGCAATACAAAGACAGCAAGACACCAACCCACTTCAAAATAGTCATCGAAAAGGAGACCGAGCAAGGGGGAAAAGAATCGGTCATCAAGAAGAAATACGATCTTGAGGCCGAAACGGTAGCCCAGTGCGAAGAGATTATAGAGAAGATCAACTGGGCCTTGCAAGCTTACAAACTCTCCAACGCCCAATGAATGTTGCCATCCTCAAGCAAGTCGAGTGATTCTATAATGATTTCATATTCAGCGGAGAGTGCTGCGTACAATCAAGATTCTAAATATGCGCTAGCCACATATCACGGATGGTTTAGTGTTAACGTCTCGGCGTCAGGATGTAACCTTAAACTAGTACCTCTCAAGCTTCCAGCCTGCCTCATTATCTGACAAAATTGCACGAGTAATATCCATGATTGTGCGGACTTTCACGGATATCTCTTCATGGCTCAAGCCCGCATTTGTTTCAAAGAACACTGGTTTCTCAAAACCTTGCAATGAAAACTCATGCAAGATTTCCTTCACTTTGGCCTGGTTTTTCTCGACAGCATAGTGCTCGTCCTCAATCACACTTTCAATGACCCTGGACACTTCGTTCATCGACGTGATGGAGATGTGGTCATTAAACGACTTCTGCAACGAGTCTTGGATGATGTGGAACAAGGTTAATGCCAACACTCTCAGCTCCTTGCTGATGTATGTGTAGAGTGAAATGAACTTCCACCGATAAATTTGGTCACAATCCGTGGCGAAAATGTACGCTGCCATTAAGAAGGTGATATTCATCTTGGGGCTTCCGCACCGGATCTGGTCGAGGACCATTTCAGGGATAAAGTCTTTGCCGATGTGCACGAGTTCTATTCCCTTGAAGCGGGAGTGCTCAATGAATTGTAGGAACGCCGAGTTCGTCACCGAGAGATAATACATCAAAAGATATGAACATGTGAAGTCCTCCTCGTTTTGGATTGTATCAGGGCCCTTGAATTCCAAGACTAATTCGTAGTTGGCGATGGAGCAATGCCGTTGGCGGTGCAAGGCCAAACCCTTCGATATTAGAATCAAAAAGACCAATTCGTAATTTTTCTGGGTGGTTCTCACCCCCGAATTCTCCTCGACTTCGCCCAAAATGTGATATAGGCTTTGCTTCTTTTCAAACGCCGTTTGGAAAAACGTTTGGTCAGAACATAGGCGCCTGAGCGTTTTCCCCAAATATGTTGTCATGGCTTGATAGTTGAACGGTAAGTCCACTAAGATTGAGCTCAATATCGACCACAAGAGTGACGGCCGGTATACCGAGTCCTCTGCAAAGCCTCTCTCGAGTCTGTAGAAGCTAACAGGACTTTCCAACAAAAAGGCTTTCTCTTTTGAAACGCGTTTGACCATCAACGCAAGGATTTTCCCGCCCGACGAATCGCTGATTCCCGACCTTGCCAAGGTACACACCACCGAAAGGGCTCGATCGCAGTAAAAAGAGTCTCCGAAAGCAAGGTCTTTGGATAAAGACGACCACCTAGACATCCAGCGCCGCTTGTCATCACCGGAGCCGATTTTCTCGATGAACTGTTCCAAGTGCTCGAAAAGAAGCTCCAATGATTGTGCCTTGTCGAAACTCTGACTATTCTCCCTCAGGGTCACCTTCTCTTTCGCTGTCAATCCAAACAACATCTTTGCTCTTTGACTGCTGAAGTAATTGAGCGTGTTGTTTATCAACTCTCTTTGATCATGGTTGAGCAGAGGTTTCATCGAAAACGATTGAATGGTGTTGAGAACAAGCCTTTGTAACTCTAGTCCAATGTCGAGGCTCGGCCCAGCCATGAATAGCGTACAGAAGAGAAAAACTTCCAGCAAATACAAGGATGAATAGATGTAGGAGTTGAAGAAAAGCGATGCGCAAATCTTCACCAAAACCTTGACTTCCAATTGCTTACTCTGGATAGCAATTTCCGAGTCAGTTAGCTTTGTTTTCAGAATACAGTCGTTGAGCCTGAAAATAAGTTCCCCACAAATTTCCACTCCGGGACAGAATAAGGACGTGATGGCCGACCATGCATCAGGATCGAATACATTTTCCATGGCCAAAGAGACCAATTCATCAACAAGAACTGAGGTGATTCTTCGGTCCTCAAACAACTTCCTCCAAATATACGCGGCGAAAAACGGGACGAGTTTTTTATTGGCCGTGGTGATCTTCGCAAGGTGACGAATTGTGTATGCCAATTTCAATCCTCCGTCTTTTTCCCGATACAAACTCCCGCTTAAGTTGTCGATCCACGGCGAGAGGTAAGAAATCCCGGCAATTCTCAAGTCCAACGGCAACTTCTCGAACTCATCGAAAAAGGACCTCACAAACATGTATGTGTATTGGGGGAAATTTTCCGCCAATTTGGTTGAGTACTGCACAACATATTCGGTGGTATCATCTGCAAATGCCACGCTAATCACAGAGGATGACGGAAAGTCTTTGATAACTCCATAGTATGAGAGGAAAGAAGCAACGAGCTTGGAAGACGCTAGTCTCAACTCCTCATTCTTGTTGAGGAGTCCGTGGAACATCAAATTGGAAAGCATGCTGAATTTCTTCAGGGTTTCTAGCCCTATGCCATCTGCCAGTGACTTCAAACCCTTGGATTGCTTCGTGGCTTTGAGCTTGCAAATATAGAGAAACCGAAGAATCTCTTGTCTCCGAGGCGTTACAAGCGTCACCTGATAGTTGAACCTGCTCAGAAACAATGTAAATTCATTTGGCTCTCCGCTTTTTGAGGACACTTCGCACCTGATAACATCTGCTAGTAGATGCGTTTCTACCGGAGCCACACTCTCTGTCACGGAGCTCTTGGACTTGTAATCAAATCTTTTGAACCAGATTTGAAGCCATTGACGACCGAGCTTGATTGTGACCTCTTTGAACTCTTCTGTAACGTCATCGTACAAACGGCAACTCTCACAAACCAATCTCACATCTTGGCGCATTGAAGAAACATCATCAAGGCACAAGGAGTTGGTAATCTCTGGGCTATCTTGCTCCGAATAAAAGTAGACTTTGCGAGTAAGATCTTCCAAAGCGTCCAACGCTTCAACCTGGGCGATGTTTTCCTTGCGAGGCAAGTTGTAGTAGTAAGCTCTCCTGAAGTTCTGGTAGAAGTTTGTGGGGGCGTAGTTCTTGATAAGATTCACATAGTTGTTTCCAATGATACCCATGTAGAAATATTCAGACAAGTCGAAAACGCAGTAGTATTTCTTTTCCCACACCTGACTGATACATTCAAATAGCAAATAAACAAAAGTGTTCATATCATACCCCACGTCTCTTAAGTATCTAAAATTGACGACGATGGTAGGGGTCCCATCATGGAATACACTGGTGTGGACTGCAGGCGTATCAACCGAAAGCTCAATATTTTTGGCTGACATCTTGGCCATAAATTCAGCAAATTGCGAGTTTCCAATATTTAGTTGTGGCTCGACTGACTTCGTTCCTTGTAACGATATGTAAAGCTTCGGATGACCCAATTCAGAAGCCACCTTGTCGAGCTTTCGCCATATATTGAGCCTCTCTTCGAGAAGTGGCCGAGGGATTGAGATACTTTCAGACACATAATTGTGTCGGATCACGAGGTAGTAAAAATGAAGAAACTTGTGAATGTACCTTAAACTTGTAAGTGGCTTAACAGTCAACCTATGGAATTGATAGCCCGTTATTTCTTCACCTCGTGCAATATCCTCCATGAATTTGAATATCTTGGCATTCAATTCTTCCATTTTCTTGGCGTACTTTGCTAGTGAGACCCATTTCAAATTGGAGATTGATCCGTTCGCCATATACTGAATGACCTTCACTAGTTGGATGAGAGAGCGCTTAACTTTCAAGTCAATCGATGTCAAATCAAAAAAAGATTCAGGACTGACGATTGCCGGACAGAAAAACCTGAGAAACAAGAAAGAGCCAACACCTATGAGAGACGCTGCCTCGAACCTTTTGGATATGCATTTATAAATCTCGGAGCAGATGAACTTAAAAGTATCTGGCACCCAAGACATGGAGGAGACAATGGACTCCACTAACCTTTCCAAGCAATCGATAAAGACTTCTGAATCGTTTTCATCATCGCCTCGTTCAACTTCAAATGTCACGTTCTCGTCTATCATATCTTCAATAAAAGGTCTCACAATCACCGTGAGATACGGTAATCCATATTCTTTGGCAAATATCGACATTAATCTAGTCAAGGTGGAGTTGCTGCGGAAGATTTCCGATGACCGAGGAACATTGTTCATTTCCGCATCCAATAATGTGATGAACAATTTATCCAAAGCCATGGTGTAGCCAAATAATCCGTGCAACGAAGTGGCCAACAAATTATGCTCTGCTGGGGAGGATGCTTGTGCAGCAGCTCCATAGATTGAATATACGTCAGATAATTGCTGAACAACTTCAGCGGGGAATTCATCCTTCGAAAGATTGTTTTCGCCGATGGTTAGAGTGGCAGCGAAAATTTCCAAGAAGATTGCTCTCATTTTGGTATTTCCGTGGTACCCGAGAGGTAGAGCAAATTGCATTCCAACTTCGCTGTTCGCTTTGAGTATGTTGGAAATCGCCTTCAAAATGTTATCAACAATTGCTTGGGTTTTGAACTTGGATCTTTTCATCAAAGGAGCTGGGTTCTCTGAATTGAAGTTCTCGAGAATTTGGTAGAAGAGAGCAAAATATTCTGAGAAAACCTGCTCTTTCGCTTGAATATAATTTGCCTCTTTTGTGTCGTCGGGAACAACAAGTACTAAAGATTGAAGTTGCAACTCAAGAGATTTGGAGCACTCTGTTGCTAACTCGATCTTCAAATATTCAACGTCCGATGTTTTTGTGCTTTTGGATGGTCTGGTCGCATCGTCAACGAATATAGCTGCACTCAACCAGTTTGCTGCTGTCTTAGCGTATATGTTTCTCAATTGATGAGCACCACTAAGGCCAAGTTTTGTACGATTAAAAGAAATTGCAGACATCATTTTGCATAAACGTAACTTGAGCTTGATCTGATCCGTGGTATTTGAGGCAAGAGGTACAAAATCGAAGAGGGCTTGACTACCTCCGGGGAATAAGGAGGTTAAAACTAATGAGTAGTCATCTTCGAGTGAAATCATACTTGCCAAAACCAGGATAGCCTCTTCAAGAAACAATAAACATTCTTGCTCGACACTTCCTTGCTGCTTGTAGCGGTAGACGAGATTCATGAGTTTTTTGACCGTCATAGTGTATACTTCACTGGCTGACTCAGCGGATAGAGCATCACGTATAACCACACGAATGTACAACTCATTAGAATGTAGCAAATCGATTGCTTTATCAAAAAAATCTGAGATGATAGAGTCCACTTTATCCTTTCCAGAATGTGAACTTGGTGCTGGCAGTGACAAGAGAATACCCGATGTGCAAACAAGAAATTCCGAGAATTTTTTGAAGGAAAAACCTTCCTCGCGAGACTTGTTCTCATCCTCAATCATGACTAACCATCTGCGATGTATCAATAACCATGCCTCATAAAGACCCTGGGATGGCTCAGAATTAATCAAAAGGGACTTGAACCGTTTGTTGAGTGATACATAGCCTGAGAACACAGAATTGTCATCAAGAATAGTTTGAAAAGATTCTAGTAGCGTCTTTTTGAAGCATGAAGGCTTGTGGTAGAATATTAAAGATTCATTGAAGTATAATTTCATGAACGATTTGGCCAAACTCAAAAATTGAACTTTGTGAGTGCAGAGCGACAACACTAGGAGCTTATCAACAGAGCCACAAATTCGTCCACATGCGTAGTGAGCTTCGTGATTCAATAAATATTCGTTCTCGTTCATTTCCACGAGCTTCTCATATCTGTAATGACAGTAATTATTAATCTCAATGAAAAACTCTTTAAAAAGCTTGTCACCTAGGCAAACCAAAACCTCGCAAGTCAGGTAAAGAAACTCGTGAGATATCAAAATGCAAACGCACTGTATTTTCTTGGATACCGTATTGTCGACACAAAAGCTTAATAGATTCCGTGTGAGTAAGCATGCTGTCTTGAATAGCTGTGAACCCTTCGTACTTTTAAATGTTACAGCGATCTCTAAAGGCAGAAACACGTTCTGGACAGTCTTAACTATTCCACGAACAGTTCCATCCATGTCTTCTTCAGAAGGGATCGAAACATTCTCCAAATAATATGAAGGGTGTTCGGCATATAATTCAAGGATAAATTTGTGAATGTCCTCTATGAGTATTGGATTCTTGGGTGAGCTCTCTGTTATGCTATCCGTGGACTCATCAAGAAAGAATTTATCGGAGGTATCTAATGATTCGTGCCACAGAGATTTGTCCTCGCATAGAAGTTCTGTGGTTTTCAGTAAGATTTTTTGAAGAGTCTGATTAATCTTTCCCATTAGGAGAGATGACAAACCACTTTTTTGATGTTTGGAAGTCTCTTTAATGATGTTCAAGAGATTATTTAGTTCGTGAGTCTTGGCGGGATTGTGAAATAATTCACACATTTTTCTTGTCGCCTGTTGAAATAAATTGTAGAATATCTCGACATGGAGTCGTGGGTGGAGCAAAAGAGCTGCAGTCAGAGTGTCAATGAGAACTTTTCTGTACCTCAGGGCAGAGGATACGTCCGCCTCATTGGGGCGGAATTTGAGTAAGCTTTGATAAGTTTCCTCTACATGCCTGATACCAAATTCTCTGACACCTCCCAGCGACGATTCCACATGGGCTCCCAACAAGAAGACTTTATTCAAGCACTCGAAAGAGCTGAAGTCGAGTGAATTTTGGCAATTTTTCATTAATTGAGTCAAGAACTTCAACCTCTTATTGAAAGTCAGTTTGATTTTATGGGATTGCAGGATAATTTCGTCAAAGTCTGAGGCACAACTGAAAGCAAACCAAGAAAAGAAACATAGTAACTCGGGGGAGCTATCCTCGTAAGCCGTGGACACGAAGTCAAAAAGAAGCCTGCAGTGTGCCTCCGCGGGACTGCCCGAGTAAAACGTGCTAGTGTAAAATCCTGATCTGTATAAGTTTTGGTTTTCTAGGTTAATACACGCATAGTAAAGAAAGATTTGCAGCCAGGTATTTGAGCTGATGTGGGGGAGTGACTTGTAGATGAGTTGCAAGAAAGTGCTCGTATTTTGCGGATTGGTATATGCAAACATCAACAGGCAAGAATATTTCAGTAGTGATTTCGAAGGGATCATTCCACCGCGATCGGGCCAAGAAAGAAGATTTTCCTTGACAAAGGCCAAGTATTCTTCGGGATTGGAGGCGGCCACGTAGCGAATAACCAGGACCAAATTGTAGTCAATCTCAGCCATATATGATAGAAGCAGATTATAGGGCATGTCCAAGTTTGAAGCGACGCTGAAATCACAGTCAGTGAAGACTTCTGGTTTGCGCTTTAAGCGAGAATATGTCAAGCGGTTAACACGAGGAGAAAGAAGCGCAAACAAGGTCTCTAGGATCAAGTGAACATCCAAGTCTAGTGGGTGTGGCTGCGGGGGTTCGTGTGCTTCAAAAAAATCTTTCGAAGGCAACAAATCCAAATTGATGTATATGTCGGGAAAGCTTTCCGCGGAAGGCTCTTTAACCTCGTCAGCTAAGTTTTGGGAGACAATGGTCACGAGAAGCTTCGAAATAATTAGGGAGGACGTCAAAGCATTGAGATCACGCTCAATGAGCTTGTTCGACAGGTCGAAGTTGATCTTTCTTAGGATAGCTATGAGCGAGTTGATTATTTCGCTGAAGTACTCGTTGTTGCCGTCCAGACGCTTGCTATTCAGGAGAAGGAGGTTGGCAGCGACCATAAAGTGCGCATTGAGCTCTACTTCCACCAAGTGGTAGCCTGTTCTATTCGGAAGAAGCAGCTCCAAACGCGCTGTTAGGGTGTGGATGTAGCTGGACTTGAGCGCTGCCGTAGTCATGGTCTCTAGCGGGTCTCGAGAGAGTCTTGGGGTGGAGCAGGCGAGAATCGAGGCCACGGAGATTAGCGGTGGTCAGAAGAAAGCAGCGTATAAGAAGCTAGGTGCAAGAAAGCGAGGTTCAACTGGGGGCAAGAGAGCTATGCGTAGGCGGTTTAATGAGTGTGTGTGTATGAGCATCTAGGGTGACGGGTGAGCGCGAAGTGGGTCAAGTGAGAAGCCCCAAACGCAGCGCCGGGGCGGAATAGAGCAAAAAACGAGGAACAGAGATAAAGCGAAAAACGCCAGTTGGGCAAGCTCGACCAAGCGGCTCGAGCCAGCCAGCTACGTATCCGAGACTTCTCATTCACTCCACTGAATATTCCCTAGTTCCAAGATAGAGTGTATAGAAGCTGCGAGTGTCGCACAAGGTGCGGCAGCGCCGGTGCTCAGCTTGCTGGCTACGGAGACTCCAATTATGCACCTGAAAGCCGTATTTTCTAGTGCCCGTGGAGGTACGAGCGGAGGTCCATATATTCATCCGCATCCATCTTGAAGAGGGCAGCATTCGGGTTTCAGTCCGATGCTTCTGGCCAACGTTAGTTTCCTTCACCTGAACATAACCCACTATCCCCCGTAGGCCTGCACACGGTATATCCAATAGAATGCGCGGCATGGATGGAAAAAAATATCTCAATAACTAGACTCCTCTATTAATCATGGGTGCTGCTTACAACGTTTTTGGTAGATCGGTCCAGCCACACGTGTTGTCTATGGCCACTTTGGGTGCGGTTGTTTTTGTTGCCTTGCCAAAGCCCTGGGGTCCTGCTGCACCAGCTCACCCCGCCATCAACGCTGCCTCCAAGGAGGAGGAGACTTTTGTCAAGAATTACTTGGCTCAGCATGCTGACAAGCACTAGGTTAAATACATACAAATAAAATAGCTCAAGGACTTATAAAATCATAGCTCGGCTCACAAAATCATAGCTCAATGAAATTGCAATGAGCTACCAACTGTAGAATACTGGTGAGACATGCGGTAATCTGAAGCTGGCGCCGTCATTGACATGGCACTAAACTATTCGAAGCGGGTCCGAATTGAAAAGGCCAGGCCAGTCACCAAGACATTATTCAACCTTTTGAGTCCTATCACCTTTTGCACTGATCTGCAAGTAGTGTTGAAAACAGCGCTGCTCAGCAGAGAAGGAGTAATTTTGACCACAATGGATGGGTGTTTCAAACCCCCTCCAATGGAAATTTAGATCTTCAATGTAGCTCTATATCCCCAAAGAGTGTCCATTGACTGAGTTCATCAAAGATATACATGTCTCAGTTTGTTCGCACCTCTTCGGCTCTGTATATACACCTCATCCCAGAGAAGCGGAAAAAAAGACATCTCCCAGCTACCACATCACCTCCACACAATGTCGGCAATCTACAAAGCGTTGCAGTCCAAATCATCCAAGGATACATCGGAAAAAACCAAGCACATAAACCGTCAAAGAGTGTTGGTGATCTCGTCACGTGGTGTGACCTTCAGACACCGCCATTTGATCGCAGACTTGTTGCAGATGATGCCCCACGCCAGAAAGGAGCCCAAGTTCGACTCCAAGAAAAACTTGTGGCAGCTCAATGAAGTTGCTGAGCTATACAACTGCAACAACATATTCTTCTTTGAGGCCAGAAAGCACCAAGATCTTTATCTCTGGCTCTCCAAGCCCCCCAACGGGCCGACCATGAAGTTCTTGGTTCAAAACATGCACACGCTCACAGAGTTGAACTTCACGGGGAACTGCTTGAAAGGATCTAGGCCCATTCTCAGCTTCGACAGAAGCTTCACCGACTCGCCCCACCACGAGCTCATGAAGGAGATGTTTCTTCATACCTTCGGCGTACCTCCCAACGCCCGCAAGTCTAAGCCTTTTGTGGATCACGTCATGACCTTTTCCATCGTCGACGGCAAGATTTGGGTGAGAAACTATCAGATCTCCGAGTCCCAGCAACTCAAGGAGTCGGACATGGACAAGTTCGACGAGAATTCCTTGTCGTTGGTGGAAATCGGACCGCGTTTTGTCATGACATTGATCACAATTTTGGAAGGCTCCTTTGGAGGCCCAAAGATCTATGAAAACAAGCAGTATGTGTCACCAAATGCTCTCAGAGCCCAGGCGAAACAGCAGGCCGCCAAGCAAGCCCGCGCGCGTGCCCACGCCGCTTTGGACAGGAAGGTGCGTGCCAGGGATCAGGTCTTGAAGGCTGATCCGTTGTCCAACGCCAACTTATTTACATAGTAGAAGGGATTATCAGGTGGCTCGGCAAGGTGGCACAGCCGACTTTCTTTTCCGAGCCGCTCAACTTTAAGGGGGCAAACGTGCTATACATCTATACTTCGGCAGGTCTACACACTGGTGCGTCTGATGCATCTTACCTCCTCAAAGCTGCATCTCATGACCCCAGATTTTGCCGGTAGTGCGAAGTCATTTTAGCAGTTTTGAAGCTTTTAAGCAGCTGTTGAGCTGATTCGGCACATGACTAATAAAGTACGTACACATTCCAGAAGCTCGATTGAGGGAAAAAGGTTCATGTAGACTTGTCCACAACTTGTACTTCCAGCTGCTCGCTTTGGGTCTTAGTGTCAAATATCGCTGCACTTCAGGTCTAAGCCACCCAATTCTAGTACGTTGAGGCGCAGGTTTTGCATGTGCGAAAGAACTTGTACATCGAAAGATGGACAATTATCAGTTTTAATTCTGGGCAATACTTTGTGACGAATCGTATTCAATAAATACGTGAAACTTTTCCGACTTTCATTTCCCCTTAAACTGTGCTCCCGGTTATGTCCTATTTTCGAGGGGTGCCTTCTGGGTGAATAGATCTACTAGGTGCGACCGGTGCTTCACTTCAGGGTTTTTTCATGTACAGTGGTATCAATACGAAAACAATCCCAAATCCCACCATCCCATGCTAAAATATCAGTAAAACCGGAAACCTTTGAGGGGCCACAAAATAAAACATTCTCCTAAAAAGTGGCCCAGCTCCGCCAAAAAAAAAAAAAAAAAAAAAAAGATATAACTATGGCTTTAGCATGAGGCTCCCGTGATTAGGGGTCCCTGGTGCTCGCAGGACATTGGGTGCGTGGCGCCTGCGAGGCGTATTTTTAGTACTCCTCGGTCGCTCTCCTGTACACGAATCCCAGGTACACATCAACACAGCCGAAAAGCGTCTTTGCTCACTTCGCCTCCATCAGTCGCTTTGACCATACTTGTCATACCATGTCCGGTGCCAGGGACGAGTTTGTGCGGAATGCAGCCTCTCACGAGAGCAGGCAATACATCGACGACGAGCAGCTACAGCATACGCAGAGCGGTGTTCAAGGCAGCTCCAGAGCCCGCCCTTATTCGCCCCTCCACAACTATAGCTACTCATCCCACCCTGATAATCCGTTTTCTTCTTCCAGAGATCCAAAATACCCAATGTCCTTTTCGGAGCACCATGAGCTCTCGGACTATCCCACCGACCCGTTTTACCCGCAATCCACTAACCAACATCAGAGAGGCGCCCTGGAGGATCCCTTCATAGATCAGCAAGAGGTACCCAGACTGGCTAATAAATCTAACACAAAGCCCCACTTTCCTCACATTGAAGAGAGGCTAAAGAAGCGATTCTATCGCAATGAACGCAACAGACGCAAGCTCGAGAATAGCCTTCCAAAGAATCATTACACGAAGTTACCGTGGTTTACCATCATAGCATCCACTGCACAGTTGATAGTGTTTATTGTGGAATTAGCCCGAATGGGAATTTTGACCGGTTCACCGTTCCAAACAAAACCCTACTTCAATCCCATGTTAGGGCCATCCACGTATATTTTGATCAACATGGGCGCCAGGTATGTGCCATGCATGCACGAAGTCACGGATCTTACGCTGGATACATCTATTCTTTATCCGTGTCCTAATTCAACATCGGTTGCCACGAATGTGTGCACTTTGAACGAACTCTGCGGAATCAATGGAATACCAATTATTGATAACAAGTACATTCCAGATCAATACTACCGCATGATCCTACCCATTTTTTTGCACGCCGGCATCTTGCACATTTTCTTCAATCTTGTGTTGCAGCTAACCATGGGAGTGAGTGTAGAACGTTCTATTGGCTGGATCAAATATGGAATCATATACATGGCCAGCGGCATTGCCGGATTTTTGCTTGGAGCAAATTTCTCACCAAATGGGATCGCCTCCACCGGAGCTTCAGGCTCGTTGTTCGGTATCATGGCTGCAAACTTGCTACTATTTGTTTATTGCGGGAAAAAGAATACCAACATCTATGCCACTACGCATTACAAGACTTTCATACTCATCATGGTGGCAGAAATAGTGGTTTCGTTTGTGCTAGGGTTGCTCCCTGGCTTGGACAACTTCTCACACATTGGCGGTTTTTGTATGGGGTTCCTTCTATCAGTTGTGTTTCTTAAGGACCCATCATTTGTGTTCAGAGATGGCATTTATACCTTCAAGAGTGAAGCATCTACGTGGCAGTTGTTTCTTGATAACTGGAACCCGCTCAACGGTAGGGAGGATAAGATATTTTGGAAATTCTTGGTATGGATTTGGTTCCGCATCGTGTGTCTAGTACTTGCGATACTATACTTTGTGCTCTTAACCCGAAACCTTTACTCAACAGACCAACAATCAAGCAGCACTTGCTCATGGTGCAAGTACATCAACTGCATTCCGGTGCACGACTGGTGTGAAATTGGCGATGTTTCCATTAGCACCACTGGCTCTCAACCAACAGCCGCGGCTTCAAGTGTACAAGCTTTTGCACCAACAACAACCGAAATCCCGGCGGAAATCACGGCCCGGGGCTTTCTTGAAGACCCGGAACATGTGGGGGCACGAGGCCTCGCGGCTGCAGGTACAGTGGGATTGCAAGCTGCGCCCCCTCTTTTTTTCTTCACTTTAGTGGCATTTGGCATGTATGCTAGATTTTACTTCGTCCGTCGAAACCGGTCACAATAGATATCAAGTCCTCGCAACGGGGTCTTTATCATCACCATTGAAAGTAACTGATCGTTTCCTGCACAGTGGTGCTCTTCAGCGGTGAGCGAAAATTACTCCACGGCTGCACTGTATACCATAGCCACCAATCCGATGAAGCAAGTGCGTCTAGTGTCCTCAAAAGCAGTTAGACAGTTTTCCACAGCTCCTCGTGTACTATTTCTTAACAACCTCTTCGGCTCCAGGGAAGCGAAAAACAAGGAGATCATTGAGAAGCAGGACGACTACGAGGTGGACCCGAACTCCAAAATCGTGATCTTGAACAAGGAAAACTCGCCCTCGTACGTGTCCTTTGATGCTAGCGAAGAAATTCCCGACTTCAAGATTGCCCAATGGAAAGAAAAGGTGGTCAAGGCCCAGGACGTTGAGAAATGCGTAACCGATGCGATGATCACCAACTCCATAGTTGACGCATATAGTGCGGTGTTTCAAAAGCCCGTGACGGAAGAGGACTTTTCCAAGACAAACTTAAATGATTTGAATCAACGGTTTCAGGTAACCAAAAGAGTTCAGCAGATATTGGGGTTCGACATAAAGGACCACACCATAAGTAGGAGCCACACACTCTCCTATTTGCATGACGCCTTGAAAAAGCAGGTGGCCCACAGATGGTCAAGTGAACGAAACCCCAATGCCATTGTGTTGAGACCTGAGGACTTTAGGGACCAAGCAAATGTGTACTTAAACGAGGAGCGTAACGAGGCAGAACAGAAGCAGTTCTTCGAGGAGCTAAAAGAGAAGGTGCTGAGTGCAGCATCGTGAGATTATTACAAACATTCTGTGTATATAGCTGAGTTGAAGAATTTGAAACGAACTTTGCACATCAATGCTTCCTTGAAACTATGAAGACTGCCGCAACCAAAGAAGCCACTCCAAGTACGCCCGAGACAAGCAAGCTGTTGGGCACACCGGCCACCAACTCTGAGCTTTGCATTTTATCACTGCGCCTACTAATGATCGATTCGCGATCAATAGATGCAGCTTCGTGCGAGCCGTGAATGTAAATGTCAGCCTTCTTGTGGCCCAAGCCTTGGTTCACTTTTATGCAATCTCGGAGATCGTTGTCGGTGGTAATCGAAACAACATCTCCTTCATCATCAATGTAGCTTAGAACATAATTTTCCGAATCTGTCCCTGTGCTCCGCAACACCTCCACATCCTTTTGATGGAGTTTTTGATCAATGAGTGACCGTAAATCTTCCAATTTCTCTCCTTCGCTCAAGGACACTCGATGCACCCTGCCTTCGATTGCAGGGGACTTAAATTTGAAAACAAAACCTCCTTCGGTAGCAGCAGAGTAGTTGGACATGGTGGGCTGCTTGGATATGAGACTTTCCCCTTCGACTGCAGAGATAGAGTCAGAGGGGTCTAACTCCTTTTGGAACAGGTCGAGCCCTGTTGGAGCAACATCCCGAATCTTGCCCGCATCGGAATGTAGGGATCCCGAATGAAGTGACACTGAATCCTCATTGTCTAGAGAAGTCCAGAACTTATTCCACGCAGGGCCCTCTTCATTTTCCTTATTTTCTCCTGAGCCCAGTTCTATCTTCTTTATTTGATGAAGTGTCGCATAAGTAAGCTTGAGCACATCCACCATACCAACAATATCATTATGTTCATCCACCACCGGCAAATTCAAGAAATGTCCATCAAACATTTGTCTCAACGCCGATTGGATAGACGTGGAAATGGGGGCAACATCGGGCTGTGGGGTCATGACTCTAACGAGCGAACACTTCTTGGGGTCCAAACCTGCAGCAATTACCCTGAGTACGGTATCTTTGGATGTGAAAATTCCCGCAACCTCTTCATTGAGGTCTTTGACCAAAACCGCGGTGGTTCTGTGCTCCTTCATCAATAAAGTGGCCTCGTACACCGTGGTCTTGATATTGGCGTATATGGGGCTGGTGGTACTATCCAATACACTCTCCAAAGTTGGGCCGCTCATTTTAGACTTCAACTCGGTAAAGTACTCGAGGATGTGGCCAGATTGTTGAGAAAAACCGAATTCTGAGTGCACCGAATCTAGTGCCTCCGAGAGCTTTCTGGAGGAGCTATTGACCCTCTCCAACTTCTCCATCTGTTGAGCATAAGACTTGGTAATATCCAAAACACCCACAATTTTTCCTTTTTCATTTAACACTGGCAAGTGTCTAAATCCCTTCTCCACCATCAAAGTCAAAGCTTCAGATGCCGGGCTGGAGGCATCGGTGCAAAGAGGCGATTGTGTCATGATCTGGTCAATGGTTACGGAGCTTGGGTTCAAGCCCGAGCCGACAATCCGAAAGGCCATATCCTTGGCCGTGAAAATCCCGATCAATTCCCCTGTATCATCGACAACCAAAATGCAGTTTTCTCTCTTGGCCGACATCAATTGAGCAGCTTCATGTGCTGTAGTAAACGGTCTGCAAATTATTGGCTCGGAGGGCTTTAAGTACAAGACCGTGCCAGGAACAGCCCTGCCCTTTCTTGCCACCCTGGAGCCCAAGCTTCTCTTCTTGGAAAGCTCATTTTCGATTTTTCTCCGGATAGCGTCATCTTTTCGGGACTGCCGACTTCTGGAGTCCTTGGAATTCGACTCTGTAGTTTTTCGGATAGCAGACATGACTTTTATGACGACGTGCCGAAATCTGCGCTTGACGACTTTCTTGTCTTCGAGGTGATAGTGTTGCGCGGGAGTGCTGTGTTTTCGAACGGGAGTTTGCATTGTAAACAATACAACTGTATATAGACTTATGTATCGTGTTCAGATAGGAAGTTGTTTTTTAGTTGTAAAGCATAAATAATACCGCATGGATCAGGATTCAAAGGAAAAAATCAGGATTAAATACGAAACCCTTTTCCGGGTGAAACACTGCTGACACCAAATGAAACAAATTCGTTACCGGCCCCATGCAAGTGGTCGCGCCTGTTTTATGACCACGCCCCTTCAGGTATCTGTACCACCAACAGGCCAATATTCTGCTGAGAAATTTTTGGAAGAAGATATCTACTCTCTTTTCGTAACAGCAGCCTGACAACTTCCCTAACGTCGTTGTGAGCTTCCTCTGTTGGCCTGCCGATCATTAATAGCACGTTTCGCATTTCGCATTCGGCAGCGGGATTTTGCACCCACCAGATCTGTACCCCTTTCTTCCTCATGTACTCGCCCAAAATCTTAGCAGAAAACGTCTATTCGTACTTTCTTTTCAATTTTACCGAAGTCTTCAAACGAAATGCTATCAGCATTGTAAAATTGGGCCCAATCCCCGGCCACGTGGGATTCATTATGGATGGCAACCGCACTTTTGCAAAAAAGGAGGCCTTATCCACCTTGGACGGACACACCCGAGGGGCCGAAACCCTTACCAATGTATGTTAATAATGCTTTACAAGTAGCAAATCTTACTAACGTTTCAGATTTTACGTACTTGTTATGACTTAGGAGTGAAGGAAATCTCTGTCTATGCATTTTCCATCGAGAATTTTAGCCGCCCTCAAAAGGAAGTTGATGATATCATGAATCTATTGCTGGACTCGCTCGAAAAAATATCTAAAGAGCTGCTGAAACACGAGTATCATGTTCGAATCCGGATAGTTGGAAACAGGTCGCTCATCAAGGAGAGCATCATGGAGAAGCTATGCCGAATTGAAGATGAGACAAATGTGGCAGAATACACACAGTTCTTGAACGTATGCTTCCCATATACCGCTCGAGATGATATGGCACAATCAATCAAACGCACTGTCGGTGATTTCAGAGACGGCAAAATATCGAGGGACGGGATCACTGAGGACGCAATTACTTCCAATCTATACATTGGAGAACAGACGAAGCCACTTGATCTTTTACTTCGCACCAGTGGCCATACTAGACTTAGTGATTTTTTATTGTGGGAGAGCAGTGCAAACTGCACTATAATTTTTCTGCCAACCCTATGGCCTGAATTTGGCACCTTCGAGCTTCTCAAAACCATCCTCAAATGGAGCTATGATAAAGATGATGTATTGCCAAAAGTTGTCTCCACGAGGGAATCTGTTTTAAAGATCAATCACATCGATTTGCAAACACTCCCAAAACCTCCATCTTTCGCATCGGTTGCACCGGCCTTTACGAAAACGGGAAACCGCTCGAGAATCTCTATGCAGTTAGAAAAGCTGAATGAATGAAGCGGGCGGTTCAAAGCTAGATGAGTAGCCATTGCAAAGCGAACAGTCAGGTCATTGTGTAAGTTCTAATTACTTTCTTGACCTCCCTCTTCAGCCTCTCCTTCCGCTTGGCCTCCTCAACCTTGTTAAGATAGCTCATGTAAACCACCACCTCGGCTAATAAGATGAGAATGCCAAAAAAAAGGCAGAGAAGCACGCGGTACCCATCCCGAAGCCCCCACGAGGATGAAGTCCAGTACCAGATTGCATAAACCACGCTTGCGACACTGATGAATATGTTGAATATGGTTGTGACATGGTTTTTGATTTCCTTATGCATCTTAGCGGCAGAGAAGTCGTCGTCCAATTTCGTCTCGTATAGAGTACTTATTGCCGGTTTTTGATTAACAAGTCTCTGGTACTGTGCCTCTTTCTCTTGCAATTTCAATAGGCGCAACGATTCTTCAAACTCTTTGGTCTTCGGAGTCTTCTCCCTCTCTCTTTTCGGGAGTACTAGACGTGTGGAGTGGAGAAGCTGTAGCAAAGTAGCGGTGGGCTGGCATTGCAGATAAAACTCCACGAGCTGCTGGTAGTTTATGGTGGGGGACTTTAATAGTACCTCTCGTTTAGAGATATCAGGTTCATAGCTCTCGATTATATGTGTCAATTCTTCAGTCAAGAGGAATTGGGCCATGCTATATCCTCCCCATCCGCAAGTAGTGTGCGTCAGTATTGGCCCCGCCTTATCTGCAAGAGCAATACGCATGACACGATTAGTGAGCGCATGTTCATTGGCCACATGTATACATCAGCTATTGTTGGCGCTTTGGCGTGTCAAAAGGACTCCTTCTTGAAAACGCTTGTCACCCAGGTCGTTTCGTGTAAGGATTATGTGCCCATTCTAACTTCCAAAGACAAGCAAAACAAGGGCAAAAAAGCTCCCGGGCCAGATGCGTCAAAGAAGCAATATGCCGTGGTACTTCGTGATACTGTCCTATTTCCAGAGGGTGGAGGACAACCCTCTGATAAAGGGCACCTTGTCACCAAGTCTTCCCACGAGGTGCCGGTGGAATTTGTTGTCAGAGATAAACTCACCGCCGTACATGTGACGGAAGAGCCTCTCGAGGAGGGAGCAGAAGTGAAAGTTGTGGTGGACTGGAATCGGCGCTTGGATATCATGCAACAGCACACAGGGCAACATCTCATCTCTGCAATCTTCGATACTTATGGGCTCGAAACTTTGAGCTGGTCAATGGGAGACATGATTAACTACATCGAGTTGCCTCGCAAAGTAGAGGACACTGTCTTGGCGGAGGTGCTTCAGAAGGCAAATGCATACATCGTGGAAAACAAGAGCATTAGTATCACCACTCCTGACTCTTCCGGCAAAGAAGTGGACCTTAGCAATATCCCCGATGATTACGACATTTCAAAGGGCGTTGTTAGAGTGGTGAAAATCGGGGATATCGACGCAAACCCATGTTGTGGTACCCACTTGAAGTCCACCGGCCAGGTGCAGGCAGTTTCGTTTCTACACCAGACAAACATCCGGGGAGGTAACTCGAGGTTGCACTTTCTCTGCGGGAGCCGGGTGGCGCAACAATTGTCCAACTATCATAGACTTTTGAAAGATGTCCTGGGAAACCAGCTTTCTTGCCAGATAGAGGAAGTGGTCTCAAAGGTATCTGAGCTCAATCAGAACTACAAATCGCTGACCTCTAGAGAGTCCAATTTGTTGAAGGAATTGGCCGCCATCCGGGCTAGGGAAGTTTTTGAGCAGTTTAAAAACAATGAGCGGAATCTTGTCACCGTATACAGAGAGGACAATTCATCAGAATACATGACGTTGTTCCAGAAGGAATTGTCGACCCTAATCAATGCGGAAAAGAGTGCTGGGGTTAGTCTTTCGGACTCTCACACCATCGCACTTCTAAACGGGGGCTACAAGGGGGGAATGGGCGGCCTGGTGAAGATCGTTGGCCCAAAGGCAGAAGAGATTCAGCAGCAGTTGAAGCAGCTTTTGAAGAACATGAAAGGTGGCGGAAAGGGCGCCAGTTTCCAGGGCAAAATCACCAAATACGAAAAGGGAGAGGTAGAGCAGGTCTTGCGGTACTTGGACTCGCTCAGTCTCTAATCAGTCCCTGTAGTCATACTACGGCTTTTGTCGATGGCTCCACGCTTGAAACCGTGCTCTCTTCGTGATATATACATGTCTAACGCTTGACCCAAGTGGGCGACTTTCTGGCCTTTACCTTACCTGGCTTCTTTCTTTCCACCTTTCTAGCGTCTCTGGTGATCAACCCAGCGAGCCTCAACCGAGGTTTGAGCAAAGGATTGAAAATGACCAAAGCTTTGGCAATCCCGTACATCGCAGCCTCGGCCTGCCCACTGAGTCCGCCACTCTTGACCTCAATGAAAATGTTGTATTGGCCTTCCTGGCTCACCACCTTGAACGGATAAGCAATTTTCTCGCGATCAATGTCTCTGGGAAAGTACTTGGCAAAGGACTCGCCATTTACAAGTACTTCGCCCGAACCTCTCACCATGGAGATATTGGCCACACTTCTCTTTCTCTTTCCCACAGCATTGGCGCGGCCAAACTCGTCTAGTTGCTTGATGCTTTTCTCTGTCGATTTGCTTATTTCTTCACCGCCAGAGGAGTAAGTGTCTAAAACCTCGCTGACTTCTCGAGGCATCAACTCAGGTTCTATACTCTTCAAGCGATTTAACGCGGTGATTAGTGCTTTGTGATGGCCCACCTTGAGCCGGGTACCGGATTGTGTGATGTGCTGGTACTCCTCAAACGACACAAATTTAAAGGATTTGACTTCCCTGGCGTCAAACGTTCTTGTGGGTAAGTCTTGATGCTTCTCTATCAATGCATTGAGCTGGTTGATCTTGTCATCGTGCACGGGATTGCCTCCGTAAAATGTGTTCAATTTGGGGATCACCCGGGTTCTTTCGAGCTCGTAGTTTCTGAGTTCTTGATGCAAATGGGACTTTGCAAAGTACGCTTGTTGTTTTGCATCGCCAGGCACAGATGGACGGGCTATTTCTGCGGACTTCTGAAGCCTTGGTGCGTTCGTGGAAAAAGACCTCCTGAGAGCTTGCCAGGCCAAAGAAGCCACAAGAGCCTTGGACCCTGAGATCGCTGGCGCAGACATGTTGGCGGTCACTGTTGTTACGGAAGATTTTTCAGAGTGAGAAATCTCGGTGCACCATGTAGATATATGCAGGCGCACGTTTTCCGGTGGTACTCTGCTATGTAGACCTATTATACATTACCCAAGGAGAGAGCTGATGCTGTTCGCTTTTGCACAAGCCTCAGGATTTTCTGCTTTGGGGGACATCACTGGCGATGAAGATGCGTTCAATAATGCCGCGAGATCGTTGCTTCGCGGCGGAGGAGCAATCTTGGTGTTGTCTGAATTCTGCTCAGCATTGAGAAGACTCAAAATTGAGGGCTTGTGCGATTCGTCTCTAGCTTGGGTAGCCCCTTCTCTGGACAGGGGAACTGCTTTGCTGGACTGCGCTCCCGCCTCGTCTATCTGGTGAGGCCCGAATGGCGTAGCTGCAACAAGATGATTCTTGGCCATTTGAAGTGATGTGGGTGCAACCTGCCGCTCCGGTTGGAGCACCTGCGTCTTCGGGTCTTCTGCTTCGACATCCACAAATTTCTGTGGCTTGACCACAATTGTGCTCTCTACCAACGATGGACTCTCTTGCGAAGAACTTTCTTGAGCAAGCTTTTGATCTGCTTCGGCCACAACTGTTGCCCATGAAAACCTTTCGGCATTCCGCTGGTAATAATTCCGCACCATCGTGGCACTCTTGGTCGCCAATTTATCCGCAATCAAAGTCCACCTGGAACCAAATTGTTCGAGGTACTCGGGGAACGTGTTGACGTCTGTAATGCTCCAATAGCTAGAAATTTGCTTTTTTTTCTCTCCAAAGTCGCCCTCGATGTTCTCTAGCCTCGGCGTGGCAATATCCCGCTCAGGGGCTCGAATCGGTTCTGCTTCCGTCGGTGTGCCTTCCGAAGGTACTGCTTTGCTTGCGTGGACCGGCAAATCTCCGCTTGCTTTCAGAGCTGCGCCGTTCGATGTCAATTTTTCTAGATTTGTTTCGCTCCTCAATTCTTCTGCTGGGTAAAAGGTTTTCGTCGTCCCATTTTCAGCGAGCACACCCAGTTCCATGGCTGTTAAACTGTGGTTTTCGACAAGAGCTTGACTTGCCTCCTTACGGGAGCTGATGTTTGCTTCACCGTTCGATGTTTGAGCGATCGGTTTAGTCGCTTTGGTTTCGTGATCTGCTTCATAGAAACAGCCTCTCTTTGGAGACGGCTCACCAGTTGAGGCATCGCTGTGGTCTGTGTCCAAAGATCTTTTTGAATTCATTATTGGATCTTCATCCATGGGCTTAGCAGGATCGGTGATGCCATTCTGCAAAACAGTCTCAGTGATCTCAAGTGGCCCATCAATCTGACCCTCCTTAGCCTTCTTTTTTCGACGGGCGTTCTTTTTCGAGGTCTTCTTCTTATATTGGGAAACCATAAACTTGTAATTCACATTCTTCTTGGTGATGTAGTAGTGAAGAACGCATTCATTCAATGAGCGGAGTCCACCCATGATCCTGGAAATTTCACCAAACCGTTTTGGTGCACGGCAAAATGCGTCACAGTACAATTCATGCTCAATTTCAGTGAAATTCGTGGCAAAATCGGTCTTCAAACGCAACTCCCACGTGCTCTTATCTTGCACCAAATTGTTGGAGTCCATAAACTTAAAGGCTTCTCTTTCTAATGGGTCGAGGATGAGATCCGGTATCTCGGCAGAGACTTGTTTCGCTTTGATCAAAGGATCCTCGTTATCTTCATTTTTCAAAGTCCTAAGTATCTCTTGGAATTCAGCTTCTGTCGTTACCAGATCTCCATGACGGCGCCCGCGTCTTCCCAGTGGAGCTGGAGCTTCAAGTGCCGGGAATTCAGGAGTCAATTCGGAGGTTTTCATTTTAATGTCAACTGAATCTAACTCTTTTTTTGTTTCGTCATCCGCGTTGTGCAAAAATTCAAGCTGCTCTTTCATAAATTGCCCTCTTCTTCGATTTTCCTTCGAGTAAGCGTCGTATGTTTTCCATAGTTGCATTCTTTTTGTGGTCAATTCTAGATTTCTCGCCTTAACAAGCAGCGTATATGCCAGAAAATTGGACCTAAATTTCTTGAGGTTCAAACATATCGCTGGGAGAGACATAAATCCCTCGGTACGAAGGGGTGGTGTGGGAAATGAGTCTTTGGAAGACTTTTGCGTTGCCAATTCGAATTTGAGCTGCTCGAGTCTAAAGTCGATCTCAGTTTGCGGAAACAAGCATCCTTCAGGATACGTGATTGCGCCGGTTAAAGTCAAGGTTGATTCATGAGAAGGTAATTGAAAGCTCGGCGAATCATTTTTCGTTTCAATATTCGTAGCCATAGATAGCGTGCTGAGTGAACTCCGGGGCGTAGACTCACTGCGGTTTTCTTTTGCTCGTTTGAAAAGGCCTCTCTCTTGCTGAAGATCTCGCCCTCCTGAGATATCACGTTCCGAATCATTTTCTTCGCCCCCTTCGTTATCTTCCTCTTCGTCTTCTTCTTCGTCGTCCTCTTCACCTTCGGCCTCGTCATTCTCCTCCTCTTCATCTTCCTCTTCCTCTTCCTCTTCATTCATATCCTGCGAAGTATCAACTTGCGGAGTTCCAGCTCTGTGTGGATTTTCGTCATCAACACCCGATAACAGGTCATTATACAAGGCAGCTCTATCAACATCTTTTCGTGAAGCCTCGGATTCATCATTTTCATCCGAATCATGTGAGTAACGATCAGCGTATCTGCTCTGGTGAACCTTTTTACCGGGCACGTATAAGTCATTTCTTTTTGTGTTCTCCACACTATTTGTGAGCCCTGAACTTCGTATCCTTTCTTTGTTACTGTTGTGGCTAAAAGGCCCCGAGTTTCCAGAACGATCGTACTTTTTGGTAGCATAGGACTTCCATCTATTGGATGATTTGTCATCGTAGCTTTCGTACCGCTCCCTTTTTGAACTATTGAACACAGAGGACAGTAGACTGTTCAGGCCACCCGCTCGCGAAGTCACAGGAATATTGTTAGGATTAAAACGAGAAGATGGGAAGACTTTCACGGCGGGTGAACCTGATGTGCTAAGCTTTGGTCTTTCGGAGCGCCAGGAATTTCGGGAATACGGGGGGCTATCTCGCAGGGAAGAGCCGTTGACCACATCTCTGGAGGTGTTATCTCTAAGAGAATAATTATTATAGAGGCCGGTCTCTGTCCTTTTTGCTGAGCTGAACGACCCGTATGCACCGCTGGGTCGTTCCTGATTGTAATTGGAGGAGTAAGAATATGGCTTGCCATAGGGAGGATATCGTGATTCTTTGAAAGTATTTGGCTTTTGGTTCGCATGGCTGTTGGAGTTTGGAGCAGTGGCAGAGTTTCTATAGCGCGGGCCTCTGCTTGTGTAGTCGCCAATCAATTTTTCTGCTCGTAGGGAGGGCTTTGAGTATGACGTCGAAGGTGCTGATGTAGGTGCGTAGTTTGCGGGAGAGTTTGTAGAAGCAGACGAAAAGTCTCTTCGCGTAGATGAAGGGTAGTAATTCTTTCGTCTCTTCAGAAAATCATCGTCGCCACCATGATGATTTGTGGAAGGGGAATTTCGGGACCCGGACCCAGAGGACATGTTCTAGAGAACTGAGGATTAAGTGGCTGGGCAGTCTCTATTGTTTGATAAATAAATATTGCGGAATTTTGGGGTGGCCTTAATACAGGCACGCTTGGCTTTGTGGATAACCTTTAAATAGCATAGAATAGCCCAGATTTTGTCGGCGATGCGAAATAATTATGGAATACAACAGATTGGTTAGTGTTTACCGTTAAAAAATTTTGAGACTTGACCGCGAGGAGCTAAGTGGTGCATCACGTGCCTTATCAAGGAATGCGACCAGTACACTGACAGTCCCCGCGAAGACTTCAGAGTTCCGACGAGACCTGTCATCTACGAGGTCCAGATGAAATGTTTGCGCCCTATCTGATCCTTGGGGCCGATGATTTTTGAAATCAGTGCTAATAGAAATCCTGACTCATGCGCACATTGAACCTCACCCAAATACTTGAAAGCTACATCTACTAAATTACCAACATTGCACAGTTGATTGGTCGTTGGTCTACTTCCAGTAAACCACAATGACATAGTCGCAAGGAGTGATATGTTTTGATATGAATACGGCTTATTCCATATATGCAGATATTATGACATGTCTAGTAAAATTTTGAAAGATATCTATAAGAAGAGAATGCGTCTCAAAATGCTGTTGTCATCACAGATTTTGAGCACATCCTGATACAGAACATTGGACCGGATCATCTTGTTCCCAATTTCTGTATACACGGATTTCCTGTCGGATAAAGTCACCGCAGACATAGACTCCAAGGCGCTGATGATCTCGAGAAATTCGCTTTTCTTGATTTTCCCCAATAAGTTCTCGACCACGCGCATCGAGTGCTTGCAATAGTACTCGTAAAGCTCATTTACTTTGATGCCAGTTGAGGCTAAGTTCCTCTCCAGGTGGAACAAGCAGCACAAAAGAGCTTTTTGAAGGAGATTCAAATTGGAAATCTTTTCCTTGGACAGTTCCCCAAAGATGGAGGTGCATACCTTGGCCACGTGCGAAATCAACACCTTGGGTGCCGTTTGAAGCGTCAAGCTGTCAAAGTCGTCTCTCTGGCTGGCCTGCTGCTCCACGTACTCAATACTCTTGTAGCATATATCAAAGGCCTTTCTCAAGTCCCCTGTAACGGCTGCACATTTCTTGCTGCACATCTGCACCGCACCAGGATGCATAAGAGGAACCAGCAGAGCAGAGGCAGTATTTTCCTTGTCCGACTCGTCTAGCGTGGCCAACTTCAGGAGAATCACCTGCTTGATCTGGTCTGCAGAATACGGCAAGAATTGTAGAGACTCGGGGTTCAAGCCATTGCTTCGAAGACGAGGCAAGAACTTGTCTGTGAGGTCAAGAGCATTTGATATTCCAATCACCACTAGTTTCGTACTCAAGACGCTGCTCTTGGACAGAGATGCACAGTGGAAGAGCTGGAACAATACTTGCTGGTCGCGCGTGATCAAGTCGTCCATCTCATCGAGCATCACCACAAGAGAATCGACGCTGGAATCCGTTAAGATTAGCTTGTACAAGTCGTCAAACGTTTTCTTTCGGAGCGTGGAGGGGTCAGCCAAGGCAGAGAAGATTTCGTGAAAAATGTTCTCGGGTTTGGAAAGCAACATGCAGTTGATACGAAGGACGCGGACCCTCTGTCCGTGGACAATGTGGATTTGCTTGTCTTGAGAGTTTTTGGACAAGAAGTCGAGGCTCAAGTTAACCTGCGCAGTCTTCCCGGTTCCTGGCGGCCCCGAGATGTATATGCTATTGCAAGCCCGGTCACGAATGGAATTTTCGATAAAGCAATTCAAAAGATTTGCCTCTGCATCGCGACCCACCAAGCTGCGCAGACACGGCACCAGGGCTCCTCTTTGGAAGAGCGCCTTGACCTTGGAGTAGATGGAATCCTGAGAGAGGCATAGTTTTCTAGCATGCCCCTTGAGTGCCTGGGAGTGGTCTAGAATCGATTTCTTTTCTGGCGTTGTGGGTGGGGTGACCAAGCCCATTTGGTTTTGCATGGGTTGAAGGGCTCTTCTTTTCGAGGCCGGAAGTCCCTGTTGGGAGGGTCTTTTGGGAGCACAGGTCATGATGCAATCAGTCGGATGAGCGTTGGGGAGGAAAATGCAATGGGTTTTGCTCGGGGCGACTGTTTAGTAGCGAAAGGAGAAAGCTCGGAGGATAGATAGGAAGAAGATGCTGAAGGATGTAGGCTGGAATCGAGTAGGGCGCCTCGAGCCGCATCGCATACGCGGTCTCCCAATTAGGAAGAGTGATTGGACGCGTTTCGCGTGCTCATACCTGGCACTTTAGTGCGCGCCCTCAAACTCGACAGGCGCCCATGTGCGCACTCGTACTTGATACAATCGTGTCATCAAAGTGCACCTTGCCATGGCTTGCACGGATATGCGAAACGGGTCTTCTGCGCGTGCAATATTCAATTGCTTTGGGCGTGAATTCTCGCAATCATTCCACGCACCTCCTTGCTTCCCTCCTAAGACTCGGTATTATATTCTGTACCATACGGATGTGTCGTGTCTTTTTGTCTCGTCGAATACCTTTTGGATGTGACAAGTCCATCTGTCTCGTCGAATATCATTCGTATGTATCATGTGTTCCTGGCTAGTTGCCACAACTCTCTCTCGTTGCACCATCGAGTCTTCTGGAATGACCACATACCATCTGGTCATGCGATGTTAGACTGTAGCCCAAGCTTTCCATATATGCAGGATTTAGTCTCGCGCATCACCCAAAATCAACCTACATCTCTCTCGCACTTCTACATCTCTCTCCATAGGGCTTGCAGAAGCCGCTGGGCAAATCTTCACGAATTTTCCATGTCAGACACATCAGCACAGCTCAAAAGTACGGTGTATTTGAGTGTATCCAGGATGGTGGAGGAAATCACGAAGGAAATTGGGGTTGCGGCCAGTCCCTCTTTCACTGCGTCTCTTGTGGAGCTAGTGTACAACCAAATCATCGCCACTGGAGAAGACTTGGAGCTATTTGCCACCCACGCCGGGAGAAGCGTGATCCAGCCCTCCGATGTTTATATGGTTACGAGGCGAAACGAAGTGCTCACCAAGGCTCTAAAGGAGGTAGAAGAGACCTTGAGAGGCTGAACTCTGTCCCGCCACTCCCCATGCTGTTCGTGAATATGTTACCTCTTCTTGGACATACATGCTCTGTCAAAGCGCCTGACCTATTGTAGACCCATGGATGTGTTCCGGCATGCGGGGTAGTGCGACCAGTTACCTCCTTACCCGCGAGCCCCACTCCGCACTCCTTCGTCTAGTCCCACCAGCTCAAAAGTGACCCCACTATCACCCATGGCTCGCGTAAAAAAGGGACTCTCTTATGTTCTAGGTGACAACAATCTGGGAGAAAACCACATTCTCCCCATCAATGCCATGCAGTTCTCGCTGGCCCTGGGCTCGCTATTTACTGCAGGCAGAGACGGGGTAATCAAACTATGGAGCTCCCGCCAACAAACACCAGCATCTGCTCTCGAGCTCTCCAACAATGAGCCGCTCGATCCCCATACTGCTGCTGATCTGGACCTGCAGGACATTCCAGATACTAACGAGAAGCTTTTGAAATTGGAAACGTGTATCTCGTCCTCGCCCCTCGAGTACCCCACCCCATCTTCGCGGTATAACTTGCTGAACAGTAAAAACTATTATGTGCATTTTGACTGGGTGAATGATTTGAAACTCGTCAATAACAACAGACATCTTGTATCTGCCAGTGCGGACCTATCCTTGAAGATCATTGACTTGGAAAGAAGTGAAGATAATGTGCAGAAGTTCCAAAACTTACACACTGATTACATCAAGAAGCTTTCCTCGATTCCTCGGGAAAAGTGCATAGTCAGTGGAGGTCTTGATGGAACCGTGGTTGTTTGGGACTTGACGTGCTTGAAGCCTGTGTCTCTGTTCTCAAATGAATCTGCAAGATCCACGCTTCCACGTTCTATCTATGCTCTTGCAAATGACAATTGCAATTTGATATCTACCGGCGGACCAAATAATACAATTAATTTGTTTGATCGCAGAATTCTGCCGGAACTGAACTCAAATCTTATTCGAAAACTTGTCGGGCATCAAGATAATGTCAGATGTCTTTTAATGAACTCCACTACAATTTTGAGCGGCTCCTCAGATACCACCATCAAGCTTTGGGACATGCGCAACTTCAGTGTTTACAAAAATGTGGAGTGTCACGATGACGCCGTGTGGAGTTTGTGCACCAAGGCGTCTTCAGACCCTGGCTACCAGGGAGAATCTACTTGCGTGCCTGATTTTAAAGAATTCTACTCTGGCGATAAGTCAGGGAACATTGTGAAAACTGACCTCAGATACTTATCCTCCTTTTCAGAAAGTGACCAACTTCATCACTATCGAAGCCATACATTCTCAAGTTCAGACGCTGCGTTCGTTGATGAGCGCATTGGTATCTGCACTTTGTTGGCCAAAACTGATTCCCCTGTAATTTCTCTTTGTGTTGAAACTGACTCATCGATTTTTGCCTCCACATACGATTCCTTAAAAAGATTTCATGTGCCTAATACCTCTAGTTTGGCGGAATTTCAATATCTTCAGAACTGCGTTGATATAGCCGAGACCATTGAGAGACAAAACGAGGACAGCATGAGCGTCACCATTAATGGTACGCTTGCGGATAAATCAGACTTGAATTCGGACTTTTATGACATAGTGAGCCATCTTTCCATGGAAACTCCTGTCATGGAGTTACAATCTACTCTTTCTGGTAACGCGGCCGATCACGAAAAGGATTTGGTAAGCAATATTCAGCACTCATCAATGTTTCTCAGTATCAACGGAGGGCCCTCATCCGAATTTGTAAATGCTTACAAAGACATTTCTCCGAAACTGGCAGACGCTTCTGGTGAAAATTCCCTCGTCGATCGAACCCCCATTGAGATTCTTCTTTATCCGATTCCTTCTTCTCAAATAGTCTCTATTCCTTTCAACAAAGCTGCGTTCCAGCTATTCCAAGTGTATCCGAAGTCCATCATTGCAAAAAGGATGTTCAACAACAAGCGGCAAGTTCTCACCTTATACTCGAACGGAGATATCAAGATATGGGACATATTCATCTGCAAAGACTTTGAAATTCTGCTTACAAATAATGTGACACGACTCCCTGAGAGTGGGGTCAAGGAACGTACGGAATATATGGACAACTACTTTGAAAACCACCAAACAGTTGAAATATTGAGCAACTGGTGTGATGTTGATATTAAGTCAGGAAAGCTATTCGTGACATTGAACGAAACTTCATACAGTAACGTGGAAATCTACTACGATGAGCTTATTAAGTACTACCCCAATATCGGATCGGTTTGTTCGCTGAATGCCAAGGTGGGCGAAGACGATAGGTTCTGGCTTGCCAGGATCTTCTTAAACTCCATTCTTTATGGGTATTGCCTCTATGAATGGAGAGCTGATGAACAGCTTAGAGAAACAATTAAGGCCACAAAATGCAAACAAAAAATGGCAAATAATGAAACGGATGGCGAGAAGGAAAACATAAGAAAAAGATTTTTTTCTCGAAAGTCGTCAAAGATCAATGTGCCCCAAGCCAAAGTTACGCCGGATTCCAGTGTATATGAGGCTGAAACTGCCTCACAGGCTTCCATTGAAACGCCCAACTCGGTTCCCGAGAATTCAATTACCAAAATGCTTTACTTCAATGAAAAGTTCTACCAGGAAAAATATTCTGTTGTGGGACCCAAAAAGAATGTGGAGTCTCTTCTCAAGCCCTATAATTGTTTCAGAGATGAAAATGACGCAGAATACCGGCCCATCATCACAGAAAGCATGTTTCCTAAACATCTTCTCATAATCATTTATGAAAGCTCGCCCGATCTCGGCAATTATAGGGACTTGTTTAGCTTCCATTTGGAAGAGATCTTCGGCCTCGAGCATTTCAGTGTGGGTAAAAATTACTTGGTGGATCAGTTGAGGTTAACTCTTCCCAAATGGATCGGTGCGTTGGTCTTATACAACAAGTTTTCGGCGAAGGAGTTGCCGAAAATAACCTTTCAACTTCTTGAAGTGAAATACGAAGAGCTTCCCGCGGACATAAAGATCGGGAAAAAGTCTCAGAAGAAGATCAAAAAATTACCCATGCTAGAGAGTTCCATCAAGCTAACCTCTCATAGCATGCTACGCGTCAGCAAAATATTGCAATACTTGACGGAAAAGTTTGATACCAGAACCAGCGAAATGAAAGCGAAAATACCGCCATCCGAGTGGTTGGTGCTCTCGTGTAAAGGCAAGCAGCTCGATACGACAATGACGCTACAAACAATTAAAACTATGATTTGGAAGTCGAGCTCCGACATTGAACTACGCTTCTGTCGCAAGTTCGATGAGGGTAGCTAAATAGATGATAGAGGAGTATCCACTAGATTGTGTAAGTGTGCCAAGCACAAAAAAAATTTGAGATGCGAATAATTGAATTTTCAATACAAACTAGGGGACCAACAGAAGATGGAAGACACCGAAAGAGCCACGTCTCGCTTGTGGAGAACCTTCAAGACCGTCAAGGAGATGGTCAGAGACAAGGGCTATTTCATCACCGATGAGGAGATCAACATGCTGTTGGAGGAGTTCAGGGCTAGGATCTGCCCCATGGGAGAAGCTCAAAGGAAATTGATGTGTTTTCAGGCACAACCCACTCCTGAAGCCGCAGAAAAGTTTCCCGACATGGGCTCATTATGGGTGGAGTTTTGTGATGAAGCTTCTGTCGGTATCAAGACCATGAGAAACTTCTGCATCCACATCAGCGAAAAGAACTTCAGCACAGGTATTTTCATCTACCAAACATCCATCACGCCCAGTGCCAATAAGTTGATCCCCACAGTGTCGCCTGCCACAATTGAAGTTTTCCAAGAAAGCGATTTGATCGTGAACATCACACACCACGAGTTGGTTCCCAAGCACATACGGTTATCGCGAGACGAAAAGAAAGAATTGTTGGACAGATACAGATTGAAGGAGTCCCAGTTGCCCAGAATACAAAGAGAAGACCCTGTTGCTCGCTACTTGGGTTTGAAGAGGGGTGATGTTGTGAAAATCATCCGAAGATCGGAGACCTCCGGTCGTTATGCATCTTACAGAATTTGCTTGTAGACCCATACCTGCTGTATAATAAGAAATAAAAGATTCAGGAATATATTAGTGCTCCATTAAATCTCCTCATCTTCTTTTGGCTTTAGGCGCCCTGCTAACACTGTATCCTTTTGGCCTTTCCACCATGTGGTGTCAGCAAGCAGCATTTCCATTGCGGGGCTGACCTGGACGCCATCACGCCCCAAGAATAGAGGCCCTATGGTCACAATAACCGAGTCAACTAAAGAGCTTTGGAGCAAGTCATTGATTACCACCGACCCTCCCTCCACCATTACTGATGAAATATTGAACTGGGCGAGGAGGTCAAGCATACCATGCCAATTCCGTACTCGATCGTCACCAAATTTCATTTTGAGAAACGCCCCGTCGTGTGTTGCTAGAAGTTTAATCTCTTCACTGGTCGGCTCGACATCGGAGTCAATGATTATGAAAGGCGCTAGGCCCTGATGATCTTCGTGTATGCGGCAAAGAGTAGAAGTGGAGTAAACCCATTTGCCTTGCGGGTCTACGACCACGGGCCTGATTTTAGAAAAGTTGCCATACCTGCAGTTGAGCTTTGGGTCATCAGCCAACACCGTGCCAACTCCCACGAGTATAGCATCATGATAGGCCCGGAGATAATGGGTCATGGTTTTGGTCTCGACATGAGAAATGTGGGTTTGCACGCCAGGCCGGCGGGCTATGCGCAGGTCAAGTGACTGAGCCCATGTGAGCGTGACAAAAGGCCTTCCTTGTCGTTTCGCTGGCAAATATGGCTCCAAAAATGGAATGAGCGTTTGAGGAAGCGGCACAAGAGACATCAACGTTCCGGCGTCTTTTCCGCAGTTGGCTACTTTGGGTGCGCGCTTTGCACTCCCCGCGTTAATATTGATGACGCGCAGTGAAGACACATTAACCGAGGCCTAAAACCCGCTTTTATGGATGAATTGAGGGAAAAATTTGCCTCTCTTCTGTAGTTTGTGCAAAAATACATATTTTTAATTCGGCATCCGCCACTCGTCTACGCACATCTGAGGGACGCATTACTATGCCTTAACATACCCGGTGAACGCTTGTATATGCACGCGCGTCTTCATGGGTATGAATTCCTCGAAATTTTCTGTCCTCAAAACAAGAGTTAGTGATGCTGTTCTTCCCAGAATACTCAGTGGAGACGCCGTTCATTGTGGAGTTGTGGCCACTCTTTGACTCTCTTGTCACCAAGGCTACTTCTGGGTCTTTTGTCCCTTCGAAATTCCAATTTATTCCCCATGAAACTGCCTTCTCCACGTTCCCCGTGATTGCAAGTGCTATAGCCGTGTATTACACGCTTGTTTTCGGGGGTGACTTCATCTTCAAGAAGTTCAAGCTCAGGCCGCTTGTCTTGAACGGCTTGTTTCAGGTCCACAATTTCCTTCTTACCACTGTGTCGCTCACTTTGCTCGTGTTGATGTTGGAGGAGTTGATACCCATCATCGCCAAGAACGGCATTTTCTACGCCATCTGCAACCCCGCAGCATGGACTCAGAAGTTGGTCACCTTGTACTACTTGAATTATTTGGTGAAATTTTGGGAATTTATAGACACTATATTCTTGGTGGTCAAGCAAAAGAGACTCACTTTCCTTCACACCTACCACCACGGCGCCACTGCGTTGTTGTGTTACACGCAGTTAATTGGCTTGACGCCTATTTCCTGGGTCCCCATCTCCTTGAATTTAACTGTGCACGTGGTCATGTATTGGTACTACTTCTTGGCTGCCAGAGGTATCAGAGTTTGGTGGAAAGAGTGGGTAACGCGCTTCCAAATCATCCAGTTTGTCTTGGACTTGGGCTTCGTGTACTTTGCAACCTACCAAAAAATTCTTTTCACCCACTTTCCTTCTTTGATCGATCTGTTGCCGTTCTGTGGTGATTGTGCTGGTACCATGCTTGCCGCATATTCTGGTTGCAGTATTTTGTCCTCGTACCTTGTGTTATTTATTGCTTTCTACATCGAGATTTACAAAAGAAAGCCCACCAGGAAGTCCAAGAGGGTTTTGTCGGTCTCAGGTGGTGTTGCGGCCCAAGTCAACGAATATGTCCATGCCTCTGGAAAGTCGATTTCCCTTGACCCTGTTGGCCTTCGTAAAAGAAGCTGATGTGGCTCAAAGATAGAAACACAATAGATGATTTTATAACATGACGAATATAGTCTTAATCACTTAATTTTCTGGCAACATCTGTATAGTGAGGGATGCCCTCCGCGGCGCCTTTGGTCTGAATGGCCAAACCGCTTGCAGCTGTTGCGAACTCCACTGCTTCTCTCGTGGTAAAGCCTTGAGCAAGCTGCAGGACGACACCTCCAAAGAAGGTGTCTCCAGCACCTGTAGTATCGACAACCTTTTCCACCTTGTGAGACTTGACGAATGCTGGCTCTTCTCCTCTACTGGCAAACACACTGCCCATAGCGCCCATTGTGACCACTACTGTGCTCACATTGACCTGATTGATCATGCCTTGGAGTTTTGAAGCTAGGCCTCCGAAACCCTTCACTTTGTCCTCGTCAATGGATTGGTTGAAGCCTTTGATCTCGTCATTGGATAGAATGCTCTGGGCGACATCCAATGCTTCTCCTTCGTTCACAATCAAAAAATCGACTTTTTCCAATATCAGAGGTGTGATAAAAGCTTCATTGAATGGAGAGGGGTTGTAGGCAATGTTCACTTTACTTCTATTGCTCTTGATCCACTTGATGCTGTCAACAACAGCAGGAAACTCGTTTTGCAATACCACAAAATCACCTTCTTCAACGCTGGTGAAATAGGTTTCAAATTCCCGCTCTGTGGGCTTCAAATCACCGTTTGCCCCAGCAGTTATTAGGATTCTATTCTCGCCAGATTCTTCCACGAGAATGACAGCAACACCAGATGTCTGGTTGTCAATTGTTTCCACATGAGTGGTGTCAACTTTTGCATCAACAAGGGCTTGTTTCAATTCGTTCCCAAAGGAGTCGGAGCCGATTTTCCCGATCATTCGAACTTGAGTGCTGCCATTCTTAGACAATCTAGCACACGCAAGTGCTTCGTTGAGGCCTTTCCCGCCCAAGTGGTTTTCGAAAGATGTCGCTTGAAGAGTCTCACCTGCATCAGGAACTTTGGGGGTAAAAGTCACCAAATCATAGTTTAAAGACCCGATGACTGTGATCATTGTGCTTCTAGAACCGGGTAAGTTGGTGTACGTGGAAGAAAATTCGCGTCATGCGTTTGTAGTGTATAGATTCGCGGGGACCTTAATGCACAGTGCACCCCGCATATGCGCTACACTTGCCGTTTAATACTTGAAGCTGTGTTGATTATACCTCTGCCTATTGAAGTTTGCCCGCTCTCCTCAACTTCAACCTCTCGGCATAAGTCATTTCCCGCTTAGGCGCACCAGGAGCAGATGAAGCTGGGGAGCTGTCGACTGGGGGTCTGTTGACTGGTGGTCTGTTGACTGGTGGTCTGTAGGCTGGGGGTCTGTAGGCACCTTGCGAAGAACCAGTATTTGCCCCGGCAGCCTCCTCCTGTGCTTTACTCTTGGCCATATCTTCATCCTTCTGTTTTCTCAATTCCTCCTTGAATCTGAGCATTTCCTCCTCTCTAGATTTCTTACGCGCAGCGTCTTCGGCAAGAATACGTTCCTTCTCGCGTTGGTTTCTCAACTCCTCTATACGTTGTTGCTTCACTTGCTCAATACGAGCTGCCTTGGCTGCTTCGAACGCGTTTTTGGCCTTCGTCTTCATGTCAGCTATCTTAGTTGCATTTTCCTCGTCGATGGACTTCTTAAAGGATTCGTAGTCGGGGAGAATGCGAGCCAAACGCTCTTTACTTTCAGTGGCGGAGTCAAATTCTTTCTTTGCTTTTTGGATTTTGGCTTGCTTCAATTCCTCGTATGCAGAAACATCTCTGTCCTTCTGCTGTCCAGCATCTTCCTCAAGAAGCTTCAACTCGTATTTTCTCTTTGCTCTCTCCAAGTGGTCGGCATTCTTGAACACGACAGTCATTCTTTCCTCTAAGGCTTTTCTGTCCTTGCTCAACTGTTCGATTTGCATACTATGCAACTTGTCGGTGTCTAGTTCATCTAAGTTGCTCATGTCAATCTCAATGATACCCTTAGCATTGATTTCCTCAGCAATTCTTCTCTTGTCATTATCGAGGATCGCTTTCTTGTCCCTTGCGATCCTCTCTTGAGTTTTTCTTTCTTCTTCTGCGGCCAATCTCTCTGCTTCGGCCTTCAGCTCAGCAATCAACTTTTCTTGTCTTTGCTTTGCAGCGAGCTCTTCCTGTTTACGTCTGTGTTGATCCTCAAGGTTTTTGCGCTCCTTCAATACTCTGACCCGATCAGCGAGCTCTTCTTGCTCTCTCTTGAAGTCGGTAAGAGCGTGCTGGAAGGCACTGTCACGAATATGTTTTCTGCGAGCGCTCGCTTGTGGGTCAGTGACCTTGTATGTGCTTGCTAGAGTCGAAGCCAACTTTGACAATTGAGATCTAACCAATTCAGCTGAAGAAGCTTGCAATTTCGAGGACAACGAGTCAGTGAAAGAGTCCTCAAATGGATTCGATTTGAAGGTAATAACCTGGCTCTCGTGGTCAATGGTCATGGACAAATGTCCCTTCTTGATGGCGTTGACAATCAAGTCCTCAATCTCCAATGGTGACAAAGTATACTCAGTGCCCTCGATTTGTCCCAAAGAAATCAAAAAGTCAAACTTCACTGCCTCATAGATTTGGGACACCTGTTGGAAAGATCTTATCAAGACAACCTCAGTCAAAGTAGGAATGTACTTCTTGTACTCACTATCATTTTGGATGGCCTTGAAAACGGTGGCAACCCTGTCCTTAATGGTCAATGGATGGAATTCGGTATCGCTCATGATCTCAAACAATTCCTTGATTGCAGGGTCAACGAACCTCAAGATTGACTTATTGACGATGGAGGAGATCAACGACTCCCTAGTCGGAATTTGGTTTAAGTTCAATAAAGCACTCAACTTGGTGTTCTTGGACTTTTGGTCGTCGACAACGGTCTCGTTAATGTTCAATGACTTGGTTGGAATAGCCAAAGTGGACAATACAAGCACCGATGCATAACGCTGCAACTGCTCATCAGTAGCAATGGGCGACTGCGAGAACAAATTGAAGAACTTGTTCCAAGCGGCAGCATGATACAATGGGTTGTTCTCAGAAACAGCAAAGATTCTGGCCAAATTCTCGTAGTAATTGACCATCATAACAGGTTTAGGAGCTTTCTTTGAAGCTGTGATCAAAGCGTGCACGTCGTCGACAGAGCGAAAGGATTCCTGCCACAACTCTAACTTGACGGAAATGTTCAATTGCGAGAAACGCTGCTCCAAGTAGCGCTGAACAGTCTCAGCATCAGACAAGTCAATAGCATTGGCGTTGGACATAGGGGTCTTTGTTTGCACCTGGGTGGTGACGGATTGCATGTGCACTCTCAAAAGTTCACACAATCTTCTGAATTCAGCCTTTCTGTTGAACTTCAAACAAAATTGGAAGGCCTGGTTCACAATGGCAGAATAGGTGACCTCGGTCTTCGAGTTGTTTCTCAAAATATCCAAGACAGCTCTTAAGGCTTCCCATAAGAACCGGAGCCATGGGGTGACCAACTCTCTCTCGGTTCTGTCAGCAGAATCGGTGTTGGACACTGTCGAGAGCAAAATGGTTTCGGGAGTCTGGTTGTTCTCCAAGTCTTCCTCGACGTTCTGATCGATCTGAATATCGGCTTTGGCTTGAGCCTCGTTCAACTTCTTCTCGGCTAACGCAATGAATCTACGAACAATGACTTGCACGGACTCCAAGCCGTTCTCTGACGACTGCACATTCTTCTTGTACTGGTGCAAGGCATCCTTGGCCAACTTGCCTTTTCTTAAATCCACCGCCAATTCGATGAGCAACAATCCAATGGGCTCCAACTCCTCCACTGGCAAGTGACGGGTTCTCTTGGATGTAATCAAATCATAAAGTGTTTCAAGTGCTGCTTCCTTCTCGTCAACAGCAATGAGGTCTCCAGCACGCTTTAAAACGTTTTCGGGACGGAGCGCCTGGTTCTTATGAGGGGGCGGCATTTGGGCGTGGTGCTTGCAGGTGAAATTTCTGAAGGGTGTATTTGAACAAAATTTTCTGTGCTCTATGCACACCGTGGTCGCGTGGGTCTGCGGCTTGAGCTATCAAGGGCACCGAAGGGCAATGATGCCAGAAATGATTTCGCCTCAGATAATCATAAATTTTTTTCAATGTGCTCGTGTGTTTTTATCGATTTCGGGTGAAGAAGTCTTACTCCGAGGATTATTATCTTGGTGTTGTGTCTCTCTCATTTCTGTTTCATTGGTTTATCCAGTGTGATTTATGTTTACACTAGGTGAGTGACTGCGACTGAAGTACGCATAAATGCGATGAAAAACCAACATTCCATCATGAGCAAAAGCAGCACTTAGAGCCAAAAAAAACGGCAACGGTTTACAAAGACTAATTTGTCCGGAGTAGGTTTACTGGGCTTGAGAGACTCCCTAAAGGTACTTAGGACCAATTCTAGCTCGACCTGCGGACTTACGGTGGGTGCATCTGGCGTATTTTGAGGTGTATTGAAGTGAATATATTGAGCCGAGCTCTAAGTGTTTCCAAGCTAAAGAGAGCACCTATTAAAAGGGAGGGAACTTTTCTGCCATTTCCGGCACGGACTTCTGTAAGCCCGCCTTGTCCAAGAGTAGAAGACTTAGTCTGGGGTCTATGCCGTATTCCGTAAACACTCTCCGGGAGTCGGTTTCCTGGAGCTTGTCCGTGTACTCGTAGCGACCGTGATACTTGGCGTTCTCCTCGAGAATGATGTCCTCATAATGAAAGTAGTCAAACTCCTCTTGAGACTTGTCTGCCTTCTTCTTCTTGGTCTTTTGCTCGGCCGCGTCGTCTTCGATTGTAGCATCCACCAACTTGAAGATCTTGGACACCACCAAGAAATAGTCGAATTCGTACTTCTCGTGCGCATCCTCTGCATTAGCCATCTCCTCCAACAACATCTTGTACATGGGAGGAACAACCTCCACAGGCATATTGATCATTCGCTCACTGATCACCAACCCCACCTTGAAGCGCTTGGACTGGTCCTTGGTGCTCTTACCTGGTCTAAGGAGCTTGTGTAGAATCATGTTGAACTCAGCATTGGGCTGCGTGACTTTGAGAATGTAGTCCACAAGCCCACTCACCGCAGGCTTGTCGGCATTGGCAGTGGCATTGATGACACTGAGCAAAGCGAACGGGTCGCTCTCCTTGCCGTCGGTTTTGATGGTTGTTCCCACAGAATTTTGCGTCAAGACCAAATCGGCCAAGCCCGAAATGTCGAACTTGCTGGCGTCATCTCCAAAGAGTTGGCGGAGGAACGTCTTGGTGGCGTGGAAGTCCACGTCTGGATCGAGGTCGAAGTAGTCGAAGTCCACATCCACCATTTCCCCCGCTCCGGGATCCTGGGCACCGGCCTCAGCCTCAGATTCATCCGTAGAGCTGAGATCGATATCCGAGTCGTCAATTGCAACTTTTCTTTTCCCCATAGTGGCCTAGGATGTAGTGCTGTGAGTCGAGATGGGTCAATTTTCCATGGCATCGCGACCTGACCGGACGCACGTCACCTCGCACCCATCCAATGCCCCGCGCTTGAAGCGTCTGCCCCGACCACTAGCGACATAAGTCCGTTCAAGATTACTCGAGAAAAACCGAACGAAGCCGAAAATTAATTGTAAATACCTGCAAACACGGCGGCAGCCATAGCTGGCTTCAAGTGTCCCGCGCGAGCTTGTCTTCTCGGACTCGGGGCCGCAGCTCGCTCAGTTTGCCCCATGCAGACTGTTAGATCCACCCCATGGATATTAACCTGCGACGTACGGTACAAGGAGAAGCCGTCGTTACCCCACCTGGAGATAGGCGTGTCCAATCCCGACCGACTATTTCCGAGACTCAGACGAGATGGTACCAGCTGCACCTTATCCTATGCAGCGCCGTGGCTATACCCAAATGTAAAGTCATTGTTTTCTTAGATGCAGGACAAATACCCGTCTCAAGGCGCCATTTGGTCCTGATAAGCCAGTTTGGGACTTTAGGGACGCCTGAGGCAACCTGAAAGTGTCCTAACACCCCACTCCGACCAAGAATGGTGCCATTGTGCCCCCACGCCGGCTGAAAGTGGTACAATGAGGCCCCCACCTCGCCATGAGGCGAGCTTTTATGAATACGAGTTTGGATGATCCCCCTTGTTTTAGTGATCATCAACGAATACACCTTCTCTTAAGTACTTGACGTTAAAACAATTACAAATGAACATAACACAGACAACCACAGAACTGTATTTTCGATAAACTTTCGCTAACTGCTGAAGACTACCCAGCAATACTTGCAAGATGTCGAAATGAGCAAGATACAAGCACATGCCTTAAAATACCTCGGTGGTATGACATTGCTTGTATGCTTCCCAACATCATGCCGTCTTCACTCGCCATGCTGTAAGGACGGAAGCCGGATGCTCGAAATTTACATTCAGCTTGGGCCCTCGGGCACTCCGAACACACAGAATTCAAGGGACAATGTTTGTGATTCTATAGAAGGTTCGTCAACAACTTTGTGCTATAAAGATGCTTTTCTGGAATACAGAAGTGGGGCAAAACTCTCGGAGTTTCCCGCTTTTGCCCTCCCCATTGCCTTTCATTGACATAAATAAGATACATCAGTGAGGAATTCGACCAATCACTCTTATCTTGACAAACCAAACTAGTTAACATAAATCATCGCCGCTAGGGATATTCAATTCTAAAGTAGGTGAACGATTAGGCATTTATTTACCCTTCGGATATAAGTATTCAATTTTGATGATGTTAAGTCCTTCTTTGAAAATCATCACTTTCAGCATGCCAGTTGACGAGCATGCAAGCATCTGAGATGAAATTCCATTGCTTTACTGTCAATGAATAATAGAGTCCACATCACTCGAAACAACAGAATGTCCGCGCTACCAGAAGTAAGTATCGCCATGAATAGCACGTCACAGGGTGTCACGTTTTCGATTGCTTCTGATGGTTAGCAGATCATGGGCAGCGGCGTGAACGAAGTTGTCTTTGCTTGGCCATGAGTCCAGGTTCCGAAGCTGAAGGCCCAAAATAATCTTTTATGCTTGATGCTCCATCAACTCATGCCGAATGTCTCCCCTTTCCCTCACTGGAAATAATCATAGTGAGTAAAATGCAAATGCTGCATGGTTCATGAAATGGCGCACTTGTCATTTTTGTAGTCCGCTCTCTTCTTCTTGATGTGGCTCCTGGTCAAAGAGGGTGGGCGGTCTTTCTCATGGCTAAATATGTGGTGAATATGATGCCTCAGCCGCTCCCTCGGTTCTTCGTTTTTGATAGTGTCAGCAGCCTTCTTGTCATGTTTAGGCAATTTGCCCTCACGCAGAGTTTCACTGTCCAGAGCATCCTGTGTCTTGAGAACCATCTTCTCCAAGTTGCTTTTGAGATCATCTGGATCGAGCTTATACTTACCGCCAATCGAGGTACCTCCTTCAAGCGTAAGCGCGCTGGGATTGGAATAATCACTCCATTGGCTGTTCCTCCGAAATTGCGGGGTAAAGCATATACTCATGTTGCGGCTCCCCTTTTGAGATGCAGACGCAGACTCTTTATAGTAGTTCTTTTCCTTGTCAGTGATGTACCACAAGTAACGTTTTCGTATATCGACGAAGTTTGGGCTGTTGGGGGAAATTGGGGGTATCGGCACACTGGGATCCATAGAATCTTGAACAGCTCTAGGTGCCAATTTCGGGCCCGGCACTGTATTTACTGAGCCACTTTCATGGTCTTCTGCTGGCGAGAGTATCGGTGTGAGCTGGTCTTCCACCCAATAGCTAGGTTTGTGCCCCCTAGGTGCCATAACAGAGCTTTTCGTCGAGTCTAATGACAGGTGAGAGCTGTTACCCTGGCCCACACCATCAACAGCAACTAGCCTGTAGAATAACATGTATGGCCATTCCGACTCAAAAACGTCCTTGAATTTTTTAGTCACCACTCTTGACGCCTTCAAATCGTCGTATAAGTACCAAGCCGCATCCAAAGACTCCTCAAGAGTTTCATTCTCAACGTGAGTATTTTTGCGAGCCACAGAGACAAAATGACCGCACTCAATAGTTTTTCCACGGTGACAGATTGCGCTTTCAAGAATCAATTTGAAGCTTTGCGTCGGTGCCATTTGCGTAGGAGCACAGTCAGCAACAAACGCGGGCAAGTCGATCACCGGGGGAATGATGATTCTCTTCAGAGAACGGACACCATGGGACTTATCCATGGCGAAAGAGTACCGTTTCAAGCATATGGGCAAGACCGGCCGGCGGTTTGCAAACTCATGAGTATTTCTGGCGATACTCTCATTGCATTTGTTGGTATCATTATCGTCAGTGTAAAACGGAAGGAGACGCAACAACATCCATGCGGGAAGGATTACTTCGCGTGGTTTCGATTCCTTGCTAGAGATGGACCAGAAGGATAAGGTTGACGAACGAGCCCGTGCTTGAGGTTTTGTGCCGGAAGAAGATGCTCCGATTGTCCCCGGAGCCCCCTGAGAAGGGGCTTTGCTCATTGCTAGGGAGCTATTGGAGCGAACGACATAAGAAGACTCTGATTTGAGGGCATCGGCGTCGCTTGGCAGAGCGTCATCCGTGGCATTTAGCAGCTCCTCCAAGGTTGCCCTTCTTTGAAGCTCTCGTTTCACAGATATGGAGTTGTTGAAGTAGTGCTCCAAGCACTCCTCCAAGAGAATGGTGTCATCCTCCGAATCACTATCATCTTCTGGAATCGAAACGAAGAGAATTCTCTCTTTCAGGTACTTCATATCATCGTCGTCGTGCTTGCCGGAATGTTGGATCTGGACCCGGAAAGTAAGCAACGGCATCGACAAATTCTCGGTCAAAAACTCAAAGAGCGGCGCACAGTCCTGTTGATGATGGCTCAAGGCATCTTGAAAGCCGAGCTTGCAGAGACACTCACAGATCTTCCTCGTGATATCTGTGGTGATAAGGTTTCCCAGCCGCAAGAGGTTCACATGTACGCGCAACAACCCCAGAAGCTGCGTTATAAGAGGATTTGAATGCTGGTTGGAGAGGAAGAGGATAGGCTCGAAGCTCTCCAAATTGGCAAACATGGCAAAGAGAAGTGCATCAAGATAACACACCACGTGCTCCCAATTTTCTGCTCCTTGCAAACTGATGGGGGCACCATTCCGTTCGAACCCATCGTTGGTGATGAAGTAGCCACACTCACTGAGCTGGAAGAAGCGGATCAAATGGAACGCTTTGACAATATCGCCCTGGGTGAAAGGAGACTTTAACAGGGCTATAATCTGGGAGTTGGACGGCAGGGGATATTCAGGCCCAAAGAAATCCCTGACTTGCGAGACTTGCGTGGAATTGCTCGTGTATTTCTTGGGATTGGGAGGAAGGATATCGGCATGTTCTCCGTGTACAGGCTCGTCGAGGCATTCTATGTAATAAAGCCAGAAATTTTCGGTGAAGGCACACAAAGGCTGCTCCCCGTCACTCTTAGCTGCCCACCTAGAAAGGCGCTTTCGGAGCATGGTAGGTTTGTAGTTGTTGGTGCCTGGAGATGTTCTCGGTTTCCCGAAGCGTTCATGGGCGGGGGTGCGGAGTGCACCGTGCGCCAAAAAAATCTATGCTACAAGCGCTAAAACAAGCGATATCAGGAGCTAGATATTACACGCCACTACAAACCCGCCAGTTCATGAAGCCAGAGAGCCTCTCATGTGTTGGATAAATTCGCATTTTCCACTTCCTTTGTCAATGGGTGATGGTGAGTTGATTGATCTGGGCTAGAATCTCGTCCATCTTCACTTCGTAAGCCCCGTCTATGAACGACTGACGAGATTCCTCGTCCAAAAGAGCCTGCACATCGCTGATTTTCTGGAAATTTTCATTGAAAAACCGGAGTTGGATCTTGACGAACGCTTCGAACAGTGGGTTCAAGTACGGTATGCGCATCTCCACCAACTTGGGTAGCTCCAATTTTAGCAGCTCGTTAAAGTACTCGTAGCTTTTTCTGCGCTCTTCTAATTCCGCCTCGATATCCGCCACATCAAGCTGGTAAGAACTGTCGTCCATCTGGAAATCCTCTAATTCCTTGCGTTTGAGTAAAATTGCCTCTAGATCGGCCTTTTTCCAGTACCTCTTCTTGATTGCATGATTCAACTGAACACAGTGAGTGTTGAATTTCTCCAATGGTCCCAAAACAGTATGGAAGTAGGGATACTCCAAGTCATTGATGGTCAACTTACTCAAATCCTCCATGGCTGTATGATAAAGCTGAGCCAAGGTGTTCTGCTGTGTGCCATGAAAGCCAGCGAGGATCAGCGCCATGTTTTCTTGCACCGTCGCCAAGAGCTTAAGGGACTCTAGGTAATATTTCATCTCTTTATCTAGCCTCAAAAGCACTGATTCCATGGCCCTGTACCGCATTTCCTCATGATCAAACGCATTATCAATCACTTCCATTCCTTTGGGGCTTTTAATCAGATCTCCTGCCTTATTCAAAAGCTGAATTAGTTTATCCCACGCCATGTCTGAGGAGTATATCTTTGTGGCCGAAGAGTTGAGTGGATCTGGTGTAGAGTAGCCGCGCTGTGTGCACAACTGAAGCACGTGTAACAAATTTGAAACGCGAATGACTTCAAGCTTCATCTGGCACCACATCAGCAGGAGAATGCATGATTTGAGTCACAAACTTCCCTGAGTACCTGGTAATGCACGCCACTGTGAGTACATCGTTCCGGATTGAGGTGGTCATCAAGTGGTTTAGAATCACGTGGTTAGGTATTGACCGGTGATACGCCTCTTTGTTGGAGGCATAGTATGAGCTATCGGCGCGGCGCAAAGCCGGTCTTTTCGTAAAGCCGGGGTCTTCGCCAATTTGTGGGATGTTTGTGGAGTGGTTTTGCTGCTGCTGTCCCGACATCTTGTTTAGTAAAACATTGTTTAAATGGGCTGGAAGATGTGGGGGTTCGGGAAGCTCATAGTCAAGGGAATTGCGTTTGAAGTAGTTGTAGTCCACGAGCATTTCTGGGATTTCGGAAGAGTACTCCATTATGGGCTGCCTGTACTCGTCTTCCTCCGTGAGCGAGGTGTAGGAATGGTCATGTGAGTTTTGACCGGACATATTGATGGGTGGCGGTATCTGATCCAGGTACTCGACATGCTCATGCACCAGGCCCTTCTCCTTGAGAGACTCCTTCACCAAGTAGCTGTTGGATTTTTGCTGGATTTGCGTGGCATTATGTTCGCCAGCACTCTGCACGATATTGGCGTCCTGGTTAGCCAAGGTGCTCTGGCTCATGGACTTATTGAAGAGATGGTGGGGGTCCAAGACTTCGAACCAGTTGAACAAGATACCCTCTTGGTCTGTTGCAGTTGGTAACAGCTCGGAGACACGGTACTCGTTGTTTACCACATAGAGCAACTTGTGCACACCGAGGGGCAATTTCACCGTGGTGGAATACTCGTTTTGGCTGCTCTGGGAGGGCTTCAACTTGAATACATCACGCCAATTGGAAAAGGACCCGATGACGGCAACTTTGGTGATTGCCTCATTGGAGTGGTTGACCCACTTGATTCTCACTGGAACTAATTCGCTTGTGGGCTTGGCTTGGCTGCCGGAGTTGTTAGTGGTAGTGGATCCACTGCAGTTAGAGTTCTGGGCCGAAAGAGGAGGCTTACGGTCCACGGCCAGCTGCAGTATTTTGGAGAAGTCAACATTCGTGATGTTGTCCTCTAAGGGAGATTGGCTGCTGCCCGCAGCAGTGCTTTCGTCAATTTGCATGGCGTTATCGTCGTCCGAGCCGGTATCCGGCAAGATATTGCGCGTGACCTCATCACTGTCCATGATACCCTGATTAAGCTCGTTGAATTCATCCTCAATTAGGTCTTCGGTGAAATTGTCGCCTCGAGAGGAACTTCGCTCGTTCAACAGAGTGTTGGCGGTGGTGTAGGAGTCGCCATGCGAGCCCGCATTCCCGGTCCTCTCCTTTTGCCGTTTCACTTCGTGCAAGATTAAGTCACTGAACTCCTCCTCCAAATTCTGGTAGTTGTTCTGAGACTGATTGGACTTGCGGAATGGGGCGGCATGCCTATGGGAGGCCGATAATTTCCGTGTGGACGAGGTGTTGTTGCCCATGATCGAGAAAGAAGTCCTGAGCGCTTTTGCATTGAAAATGTCCTTGCTTTTGGAGTATGCATTCCACCATTACGGCACCTGCACAGTATGCCTTGAGATAATAACGAGCACCCCAAGGAACCGAGAACCTGAATGTTTTGAAGACCAAGGCGGAGTGGATCCCATGGTTTGCTTCTCCGGGGCCCATTACTCCAAGGCTGCCAAAAACCGCTGTCAAAACCCAGGGTGTAATAACTGATAATGGGTAGTGTCAATGAGTGCGCAGCAGTTTCCGGTGCATAGGGTCCCCCGCCAAAACGGAAAGTTACACAGCGCTCGCAACCCCAACGATTTAACTTGACTACGGCAATCACGATTAGCGGAACAAGGTGAAACTGCTTGTATGCAACCGAGCGATGTGCGGAGGTGTTGGTGGAAAATACAAGAAAACGAGACGAAATGCGACGCCGGGTGCTGGAGCACATTGAAGCGGCAAGAAGCGCACCCAAGGGCGGGAGGCCCACGTGGAAGCTCCACGTCCAGGGTGAGGTCTGGGCTTGCGATTATCGGCGGTGAATGAGACCTCTTCGAGCACCGGTGGTGCGGGGGCGCGTTGATACGCGCCAGCCCATTGTGCGCACGACCATCGCTTTCGTAATGCGATCAATCTTTCGTACGGAGCCACAATGGACACACGGCCACGGGAGGAACGGGACTTGGCCGAGCTTTATCCCGATCTTGATGATTCCAGCAGATTGGAGGTCCTAATCAGTCGCAGCAAGGTGGCACCTGCGCCCATAGCAGGGCCCTTGGTGCTGAAACAAGCCACCAATGGGTACATCTCCAACACGGTGCTACAGCGGAAAGCGCTTGATGCCCGAGCAGCCCCGCCAAAAAATAGGGTCGCCAAGGCCTTGCACAAATACGGCTTTCGCCACCACAGGACTGCCAAAGCGTCGCCGACATACATCAGGACCCCGGCGGGCGCGTCCGGTCATTATGTTAATTATGACATGGACGAGCAGGACGAGTTGTACTTGAACTGGTACAACGAAAGAAACCCGTCCGTCCTGATTTCCGGAGAGGTGTTTGAAATATTAATCAGTACCCTTGAGCTCGAGTGGCACAAGTTATCGTCACTCATGTCGACGGTGTCGGAGCCCGAGCACCATGATTTGACGCTCGAGTATAATTACGACAAGTACGGTAGCGACGATGGCACCGGCGGCGTGGAGTCTATCTCTGAGCAGCGATGTGCGGTTTGCAATGACCTGGAGTGTGATAACTCGAACGCCATAGTGTTCTGTGATGGGTGCAATATTGCCGTGCACCAGGAATGCTATGGAATACCCTTTATTCCTGAGGGGCAGTGGTTTTGTCGGAGGTGTATGGTTTGTAAAGGCACGAGCGTTACGTGTGCCTTTTGCCCCAGCAAGACTGGGGCTTTTAAACAATTGGACAACGGCGTGTGGAGCCATGTGGTTTGTGCTCTCTGGATCAACGAGGTATACTTTGCCAACCCGGTGTGCTTGGAGCCCATCGAAGGCGTGGATGCCATTCCGAGGAACCGCTGGAAGTTGTTGTGCTATATCTGCAAGCAGAAGACGGGGGCATGCATCCAGTGTTGCAACCGGAGTTGTTTCCAGGCGTATCACGTGACTTGTGCCAAGAGGGCCGGGCTCTATATGCACATGGAAAAAGGCGTGCAAGGCGCCATAGCATCGAAATCGACGCTCAAGTCGTACTGCAGCAAGCACATGGCGGACTCACGGGCCCGCGAGGCAACTCTTCAAGGCATACACAAGACAAGGATGTTTTTCAGAGACAGTCAATTGCTCAGCCAGAAAAAGGATCGGCTAGCGTCCGTACGCAAGCAGCAGAACCGAGAAAACAACTTGAAGTGGAAGACCGAGAGCAACACTCCGATTGCGCCGCAAATGTTCGTGGACCGCTTGCTAGCCAAGCTATCCGAGTTGAGTGTGGCGGTTGGAGAGACAAGTCACCGTGGGCTACGCGGTGCGGATGACGCGAGCAAACGGGGGGAACACGTTTCGGCAAACGGGCCGGTGTGGCACGACGGGCTCAAAGACGCAAGTGCAGCCATCTGCAGGTATTGGTGCTTGAAGCGAGAAATCAAAAGAGGGGCGCCATTGGCCCGAATCCCCGTGCCCACCTCTCGAATCGGCGTTTCTGATCATGCAAGTCTAGCGAGAGGCTCTGCAGATACCCCATACAGCGACAGAAGCAATGCGCACCTGCCATTGCGTAACAAACTTGCGTTTGGACGCATCCTCGAGCAGGATCTTGAGAGGCTCATGGAAATGACGCTTTTGACCACACAGCGCCAGAAGCTCTTCGAGGGACGCGACTCGGACTTGGTTGCCATGATTGAACTCGCCTACTTGCCGATGCAGGTGGTGGGCCGCACGGTGGTTCAGAAAATGCAAAAAATGCTTCTGAACAGACATGAGGGTCCTGCGGCCATGGTCAGCAAGGGTCTCGGTGATGTCCTATCCCAGATAGAGGCATGTCAGTTGAGCAGCAGTGATATCCAGAGGAATATTCAGCAAATCTTTGATGCGTTTGCGCGCGCTGACAGATCTAACCTCACGGCCGCGAGAGAAGTGCTACGAGCCCTGGACTACTGGACCCACGTTGGCTTGGCGGAGTTGAAAAGCGTCGAAGCAAACATGCATCACAAAATCCCCTTCACTAACATCAATGGCATAGACTTCCAACTCGCGTGCTACGACGTGAAGGACGCACTTTTAGAGGAGGACTTGAGCGAGGTAGACGAGGCTCCGTTGGCGGTTGCGGTTAACAAAAAAATTTTACGCGATCTACTTGGTGCAAGAGCATAGGCAGTTGTTTTTGCCGAGACCGCAAGGTGCATACAACGGAGCTCGAGGAGAGAAACGGACACGCCCCAGGGCCTCACGTGCTTCAAGTTCATGGCCTGAGCGTGACGAACGGAGACTTGGTCTTTCAGACGCGAGCCCTGGGCATTGCAATTGTGGTCCTGTATAAAAAGGGAATGGGTGCTCGCTCCCCTCATGCGTGTTGCTGGAGGGGCTAGGTCGTTTGCCTTTCCGGAAGTGCTTTTAAAAGCTCGTCAACTTTACCCGGAAGACTGCACACGCGTGAGCCAGAGTGCAGGTAGAATATAAACAAGACGCTGCGCAGACGCATAATAAAGGAGATAATGCCACGCGCATATTTCGAAGTTTTGGAAGAACCCCGCTGTGCTCCAACTCTACCGAGGCTTCAAGCCACCGTTTTCAAGATACCAGCGCAGCTCATCAGAGGTCATCTAAGGTAGGGCAAAGTGCGGGCCCGAATCTTTTTGGATGTTCATGCGAGTGGCATGGGCTGGTCCCTATGGGCAGTAAAGATATCCATCAACAAGTAGTTGAGTTCGGAGTTCGTCTACGACCTTGCGGTGGCTTAAAAGACATCCGAGGCATTGTCTCGGGATTTTTCTTGTAAGGGAAGCATGGACTGACGCGAGATTCGCCTATATAAGCACGGCACTAAATCCGCGCAGTCCATACGGCGTTAAATAGAAGGCCCGGTTTTTCGTCTACAGTTTCCAGCAGTAGACGAGCGCGGTAACTCTTCATGTATGCTTGATGTAGCTAACGATCTCTATGGCACGCAACAGCGTTTCGGAACAACTCCCAGGTATATGAACGAGCCTTATGCATATGTAAGACGCGGATATTAGACTGCACATTACCGGAGATGCGCGGACGCAGGTACGCTTTGGCAAAAGTGCCATCACGCCGATAAACATGAGCCCTCCCCATCTGTTGCCATATGTAGTGCATTGCATGAGCCCGAACCAGTCGCACGAACGCTTAATCCTGCTCAGCTAAAGCTATATCCCTTCTTCCAGCGGACTTAAAACCGTTTCTCCAAGGTATATAAGCCAAACATTCCTGGTTGAGTCGCTCAGCCGTTATCCACATTCAACCCCAGCCTCGTTGTCTTGAGAATCGCACCACGTTCGAAAAAAGGTACCGCGTCCCGAAAGGTACCGCATCCTGTCCTCGTCTATTGAGACTAGCTGCTCGGAAGGTAAAATTGCTTCTTGATATTTCGATCGAGTCCAGGCCCTCACTATCCACGCTTTTCGGATATTTGAAACATCGGAGAATTACAAATACAGCCCTTCCGCTCGGCACGTTTCGGACGCATTTGACCTCCACTCTTTAAACCCGGTGCATTATTAGGTCTCAGGAACTCGCGTCTCGAAACCGTAATCATCTCGGCAAAGGTCACCTCTTCCAGCGCTACCATCGACACACCCTACCCCTGGAAACTTTTCCCTCTTCTCGAGGCGAGTATCTGGAACAGCAACCCTAAACGGAGGATCTTTGCAGCCTATTTCCAAGTACGCCGCCAATGTCGCTGGCTTCTTCCAAAACCAAGGCGTCGCTCCCGATGATCGTGGACATTGCCATCGACAAAAACGGTAAGGAACTTTACCAGGTGCATGAGTCCAAGAAGAGCGTCCGGAAGGAAATGCCCTTATCGGCGCATTTCAAGTCTTCGTCCGATCTTTCCTTTGACCCTAGCACACCTTCACTTGGCATGCTGGAGAGCCTGCTGTCCGCCTTGAACGACGTGTATACTTCCAACCGAGGATATTCGAACACCGATGACTCGCCAAACGAGCGTTCCCTCAAGAGAAAGGACTCCACTGACAGCTTGGGAAGCGAAGGCAGTCGAGAAGAGAACCTCTGGAGCAAGGATGTGCAAAATGCTTTCGAGGAGGCGCTAGCGATCGTGCCCAAAAACGGGCTCAACAAAATCAAGCTCGGGGGCAAGGCGCGAGGGAGAAATGAGTTGATATCCGACTTCATCTTTGCCAAGACGGGCAAGCTTCGATCGCGCAAGCAGGTGTCCAGTCACATCCAGGTGATCAAGAACACTACCAAGAACCGCAGGCTTATAGCGCTCATCAGCGACGGGCCGCAGTTTGACCTGGAGGAAGATGCCGAGGAGAGCAACAAGCACTTTGAGGAGATATTCTCTAAAATCAACTTGAACAAGTCGCTCGGCGTAAGCTCCTTCGACGTATCTAAAATCACCTCTTCTGGCAGCTCCAGGAGACACTCGTCCGTACCGCTCCACTCCGATTCCAAGAGAAGAAAGCAGTCGCTGGACGAATTGTTTTCCCAACCCCCGCACGTATGCATCAAGAACTTCAGCATGACTATCGTTAGCGACTTCCTGGACGGAAATGTCATCACCTTGAGTTCGCAGGAGAGTGGGCTGCCCAAGCTTCTTTCGGTGAGGGAAAACGCCGCCATTTCGGGCAGATTCCCCGGGCTCGAGGAGTTTTCCGGAACAAACGTGCCCATCCTCCATGTCATGTGCAGAACTTTCAACCCGCTTCTCTTGCCTTCAGAGTATCTGATCGAAAACGGCATGATGGCCTGCTACACACTCGAGTACTCTAAGCCGGACAACAAGTTGTCTAGTTTCACCTCGGTGTATTCCTTCGGCAATGAAGTGTTGAAGGTCAATGACGAGTACTTCAAAACTAACGTCAACCAACCATTTCTCCTCAAGTTCTGGAAATGCTTTTACCTCCAGCTCATGGGGCAACCCGACTCTCTTGATGCCGCATTAAAAGGTATCACAATCAAGCAGGTGATCTACGATTCATCGGACTGCACGTCCAGCTTTATTCCCAAGAAAAATGTGCTGGCAGTGTTGCTTTTTGAATTCAACCGAGTCGCGACCCTCACTGAGGCCAAGTGCACCACCTCTAGGCTTCTTCTTCCGCCCAGCCTAGGCTATGCTTCCATCAACCCAGACAACTCTAATTACAGCATCCGCTCCGCACACGCAGAGAAAACAGCTTTTGGGTATCCCTCCGCGGAAGATAGGTTTGCCTTTTCAAACTCTAAATTTTCTTTCGAGACCGACCACGTGACCGTGGCCCAGCCTGTTTCATTCAAGCTGGAAGAGGTTGGCGCTGGGATGCTCCAATATACCCCTCCTGACTCTGGTTACGAAATCAAGCATCAAACCATGCAATTCGCGCCACTGTCCAATTTCGCTCCTTACTACCAAACTCCACTTACGGCCACCCACCCTTCGGCTAATATTGACATTAGTGCAATGAGAACCAACAATGATGAGGCCTTTTTCCCCGACCCCTTCGCTTCGCATAACTAGACAATACTTTTTTGTCCTAATTAACTTGATAATGATACTGTGCATACCTCGCCCCTGCACTCACTGCAACTCGCCGAGAGAGGCTATGTGTTTGTGGTGATCGAGGAGGTTTCCCCTATAGGGCTTCGATATATTAATAATGAATTTTGAACTTAATTATAAAGGCTACGATAAATACTTCTCATAACCAATTGCCTCGAGCTTTTCTGCCTTGCCCAAGACCTCCTCCTCCATATCGTCCATGTACTGAGACATCTTCTCTAACCACTTGTAGTCATAAGCACCCAAGATCCGGATGGCCAATAACGCTGCGTTAGTGCTATTGTTGATGGCGACGGTGGCCACAGGAATTCCTCGCGGCATCTGGACAATAGAGTGCAAAGAGTCCACGCCATCAAGAGTCGAGCCCTTTACCGGAACCCCAATCACTGGCAATGGAGTCATGGCAGCGACCATTCCTGGCAAATGCGCAGCACCTCCAGCTCCGGCAATGATAGCCTTGATGCCTCTAGAGGCAGCTTCAATGGCAAATTTGGACATCCTTTGAGGAGTGCGGTGAGCAGACACAATGGTCAACTCAAAGGGGACTCCAAACGATTTCAAAATGTTGGCTCCAAGTGACATAACAGGCAAATCCGAATCTGAGCCCATAATTATCGACACAAGAGGCTTCTCTGCATGTGGGGGAGGCACTTCCTTTTCAATAGAGCCGTTCATGATGTAGTGGAGTTTGGCTTCAGCCTGCAGCATAGACGAGCCAATTATGTTAATGTGTCCCATTTTTCTTTTTGGCTTACTCTCTTTGCCGTACAAATAAACTGATGCGTTGGGTGTCTCCAAAGCACGTCGACAGATTGCGTACTCGGCGTTCCTGATATCCTTGTCCCCCAAGACATTCAACATGATGGCGTTGGTTTCCGTTGTGGCCATTTTGGAAAAGTTTTTGGGCATAGGCAAGCCACAAACTGCACGTATGTGTGCCTCGAATTGAGAGGTCACGCAAGAGTCGATGGTATAGTGGCCCGAGTTGTGAGGACGAGGGGCAATCTCGTTGATCAAGAGTTCTTGGCTGGGCAACAAAAACATCTCCACACCAAAAATGCCACACCCTGGGAACGACTTCACCGCGTTCTGCGCCAAAAGGGATGCCTTGTTTTGAATGGTATCAGTGACTTTTGCCGGAGCATAGACGAGGTGGCAAATGTTATCCTGGTGGACTGTCTCCACGGTTGGGTAGGCAAAGACCTCACCTTCAATGGTTCTTACCACCATCACAGCTAATTCCTTGGTAAAAGGACACCATTTTTCGGCATAAAGAGGTCTGTTGCCGAGAAATTCCAAGGCCTCAGGGATAGTCTCGGCAGATTTGACCACAAAGTTGCCTCTTCCGTCATACGCCAAGGTGCGGGCCTTCAACATGAAGGGGTATCCAAGCTTGTGTCCGATTGCAGCCAAGCATTCGCTTGAGTTCTCTTCCACTTGCAAAGACTCCACGACGCCCACTCCATGCTCCAACAAGTGGTTCTTCTGTAAATACTTATCCTGGATAAGACGGATGGTTTCCGGCAAAGGATAAATGGGAATGTCCAAGGAGGAAGAAACTTTATTCAAAGCGTCCACATCCACGTGTTCAATTTCGATGGTCAAAACGTCACATTTCTTGGCGAGTTTGGCGATGGAGTCCAAGTCAGTGAAGGACCCATCTACATGCTCATCCAAAGCGTTGATTTGCTTTGCGGGAGAGCATGGCTGGTCCAAAATGACGGTTTTGATGTTCAAGCGGTGTGCGGCTTCAACAAGCATACGCCCTAATTGGCCACCCCCAAGAATCCCAATAGTCTTGCTGTCCATGATTGCCGTGTGAGAGATGTCTAAGTAGCCCGTTGCGAGCGGGTAATGAATGGATAGAGATCGCGATCCGAGTCACCTCTGTACACTCCTAGCGACTCCAACTCCGTATAGATAGAGGCTGCAGTGCGCATCACGGACACGGGTTGATCCTGTGTGGTGCTGTTTTGGGATTCGGAGAAGCTACGAACAAGTAAGGAGTCGAGGGGTTTGACTGGCAATTGAGGCCCCAGGAAAGGCCGACGGAATATTCTGGCGGAATTAAGGAGTCGGCTTGGTGAAGGTCTCAGAATCATTGCTTTCCTTTCCCGCCACCTATTTGAAAAGAGGCATGAAGACCATCTCTTACCGACTGTCCGATATTCTATTCTTTTGATACCTGAAGAATTAAGGCCATGTGCATGCTTTTCTTGTGGTTTTGAAAAGACAGTGTGCGATTTGGACAATATAGACCCCAAATTTGAGTATTTAGCACCACGCCCGGACACCATCCATAGATCGCCCCAGACTAAACTGCCCAACGACTAAGAAGCGCGCTGAAATGGTAGTCGGTGGTCTGAAATTGTGAGCCAGTTGTCCGCACCCACAGGAATTTGTAAAGAGTGATTCGCTGCCCCCTATCACCATCGGTATACTTTTTAATAAAGACATACCGAAATCATAGATTCAATAGAACTACGCAAGTATAAGTCCCTCGAAACAGTGGCCGGGCTCTCTCAACTTTTATATACTGCATATACTCTGTTCCTGCACCGTTCTGGCGCATCCATGGACTAACGTAGATTACACTTGGGTCATACATGCTCGCAATTGAAGCATTCCGCCAGTTCTGCTTTCCGTACTTGAACTTTTTCGAGCATTCAATACCAACTCCCAGCAGCCAGTGCGATTTGCATCTTGTCTTATCATGTTTCAAAAAACCAAAATTTGCTGTACATGACAAGGGCGGGGTAGTTACAGGTGCGCAGTCACGTGCACACTCACAGGGCTTTTACCCTTTTTTCGTGGCCGCGAGCCTCCTTCTTAAGGCCGTTTGAGCACACTGAGAGGGAAAATATCCTGCATATGCCTCTTGCGAGCCACTTTCGCACACCTCCCATAAGAGATGAAAATTTTCTTGTTCTTTTTTTTTTGAATATCAAGCAAAATGTATGTATCCACCATGCAAATTCACACATCGGAGCCACGACCAAAGGTTCTGGAATCAGCGGCAGGCCATCGGATTCGCTTCCGGCCGATGATACACTCAGGAGTTTGGTGTCTCGGCGCAATTTCTAATTGATTCTAACATCTCAGGGCTAAGGTTAATCTTTCCACTCAAAAGAGACTCGCTGCCAGCGTCGCTGGTGTTGGTAAGAGAAAAATCTGGTTGGACCCCAATGAAACCACGGAATTGGCTGGCGCCAACTCCCGTTCTGCCATCAGAAAATTGATCAGCAATGGTACTATTGTCAAGAAGCCAGCTACCATGCACTCTAGATCTAGAGCCAGAGCTCACGCCGAGGCCAAGACCAAGGGTAGACACATGGGTTTCGGTAAGAGAAGGGGTACTAAGAACGCCCGTATGTCCATCCAAACCCTTTGGATGAGAAGAATGAGAGTCTTGAGAAGGGTTTTATCCAAGTACAGAGAGTCTGGCAAGATTGACAAGCACTTGTACCACGAGTTGTACTTGTCTGCCAAGGGTAATGCTTTCAAGCACAAGAGAGCTTTGATCGAGCACATCATTCAAGCCAAGGCTGAAGCCGCTCGTGAGAAGTCTTTGAAGGAAGAGGCTGAGGCTAGAAGAAACAAGAATAAGGCTGCTAGAGACAGAAGAGCTCAAAGAGCTGAGGAAAAGAGAAACGCATTCTTGAACGACGCTTAAATATTTTTCACTGTTTCATAGCTTTCTCTGTACTCTACATTGTGGCGCCCCCATTAATCAATATCGTTTGACCATGGCTCCTGTAGTAGTAGTTCTTGTTCATCTTGATTGAGACACGCGACTGGACAAGCTAATGACGTCCATCAACTAAACCTTCGCGAGTATGCCTAGGTTTTCCTCTACCTGCAACCTACTTGAAAATTTATGTATCGTGTGAAGTATTAATGCAATATGTAATAGGCAGTCTTAAAGACGCCTTCCTGGCACGAGGCACATGATAACGCTAAATACCGCTGTTGCGAGAAGCACCAACAACATCACCCACGCCGAACGCTTCAACAATAATTTGTGCACGAAAGAATCTTGCACCATTATGAACATCTGATTTGGTATGAACGACTCACTCCGCCTTATTAGGGCAAGAAACGGATCTGTCATGTATACGGATGATATAAGACAGTAGAAACCTATGAAGTAAGTTATGATGACGACACATCGGATGCCCTTCGTTTGGTCCAAGAAAATGAGGACAAACGCAATCCAAAAGGAAATGAAAATGAAAATAAAGCCGATGATGATTCTGGCTGTGACTGACTTGTTCAAGTTTTTGATGGCAATGAAGTCCAAGAAATTGGGCAAGTGCTCGTTCTCGAGTTTGCCGAAAACAACACTTTTAACGTTGCTGAAAACATCAGGGTCATCTCGGCCATCGAGTTCAATGGCCTGTACAACCTGTTCACGAAGTTTTGGAGATATGTTAAGCAATTTTTCTGAGTCTTCAACGAAGTATTTGAGTAGAAGGTTGTGCGAGGACTCTTTCAAGTTTTGCCTCGAAATAAGGTGGCTTGAATCTCTGTGCTCCTTGATGAGCTTTTCAATTAGGGATGGATTAAGGGAGGAATGGCGGAGATTGCTTGCCTTATTGTTGCCCACGGAATCTCTGTGTACTCTAGGACCCCCTGATAGCCGAGGTGACAGGAATGAATGGTCGTCCAAAAGCTTAGAGTTTGACGAGATTCGTTTTTCCAGGTTTTGGTAAAAGGAAGTGTTGTCCACAATGAATTCATGCTGCGTCAAATCCTCTGAACCGTAAGAGTCGATCAACTCCTTGAGTTTTGGATCCACGGTATTTAAATTGATATCTCCTCGAAGAAATTCTGAGAGTCTATTGGAGTCATTATCTTCCAAAATATGGTCGTTGATGATGAGCTCCAAGAGCATGGACAGCGAAAGTGATTTGTGGTTTCCCTTTTCATTTAAGTGGAATGCATCTGGAATATCACCGTTGAATGGATTGTTCGTGGCGAACTGACTGCTTGAAGTGGATTGCCGTATGATAGACTCCCGCAAGCCCTTAACATAGTGTTTACACAAATTAAGGTGATTTATAAGATCAAACCAGAAATCCAATAGATCAACATTATCCTCTACCAACCTCATGTAAAGATAAAAGTTATATAGGTTGATAGGAGCCTTTGTTTTGTTGGAAAGGATCTCGCCCAATGTCGGCAAACGCCCTAGTTGGACATTATTATTAGTGAGATTCAAATTCGACAAATTTGACAAGTAGTGTGAGTTGGGATTCTCAAACTGGTATTCTTCAGTCATTTTCTGTCTTCAAAGTTTGAATGTTATGATGTGGTTTGGATATGTTTCAGATGGGTTCGACCTCGACGGTCTGTTTTAGAGGTACCCCGGGAGAGTGGAGATGGACGTCAAAGAATGTATGCACTTCTGTAGGGAAAAATGGGACCCAAGGCGGGAAGAGAATGTCCAATTCGGGCTCGAAGCGAAGTGTCGGACACTGGACGATGTGAAAAGTACCGGGTCGAAAGAATTTTTCTGGCCACACACACGCACACCTGAAGTTATAGACTAAGGAATGTAGGAGAAATGATAGTGGAAAAAAAACACCAGCCTTTCACAATAGGAGGAGAGCAAACTTGCGTCAAAGAGTGGGCGGGGTGGAGCCAAAAATGTGGTGATCTCTCAATTATGGCTGGTTGTTTTTTCTGCAACATAAACAATGGCACGAGATGCAGGTCACGTGCGCTAGACGCTTGTGTGGCTGCACACGAAAGTATAGCGGCGAGAAGTGAGCCCACAAAAGACGGGGTAAAATTCACCAAGCAGTATATCCAGCTAGCCCCACTTCGATGCGCTTTTGAAGCTGGAGTCAGTGCAATGGCGGCGGAGGTGATGTCGAAGAGATAGACCGCGAATGAGGTGAGGGCGAGTTTTTCGGCTGAGCAGTCAGCACACGCCTAGAAGCGAGCAGTTCAAATTCACTTGTGAAACAAAACACCTGCTCTTGGCGTTTTGCAGCAATCTTGAGCAACTCTTGGTCGAAAAGCATTGATGAGGAAGTGTGAAACCCACGAAGGAGCCGTTTTCCGAATTTCGCCTCACCATTTGTATTTTAGACGAGGCGAGTGTGACGGCATACAAAACGGCACACATTGTGAAGGGTGGAAATTCGTCTAAGCCATGACACGGCACTCTCTTTGACATGAGTACATAAGCTAGTGCTGCAGATAAAGCAGAAAATGGCATTTCTAACGTCTATGGCTTACTGGAAAGTTGATTCGGTTTTAAGGTGGAATGGAATACAAGGTGGTTTCCGAATTGTGCTTGATTCCACTCCAAACCATCATGCTCTCCGCGTGTCTAAACGGTAAGAACAATAGAGGAAGTTGCGCAGCACGAAAGCATACATACTGTGCCGGACAAGACAAATCTCGCGTGCTCTATTATCAAGGCATTTAATGAGGAGCTTATTTCCGGGGACATGCTTTCGAGCAGAAATACAAGTTGAAAACCCAGGACAATGGGTGATGACGGAAGCTTGAAAATATCCCCAGAAGAGCTGCGTTGGAAAAAGTAGCTATGGGGTGATAATAGAGATGAAGTAATATGTCTTAGTTGATTGAATAGGGAGAATTCCATAGTAGAGTATAGTGCGTAAAGGTATTCGATGATGAAATGTAAGACAAGAAGGGTCATCCGAAGCTGTACAGAAAAGGTTACGCCATAGCATTTTGTACCTTATCTCACGAAAAGGTCACAAGCGGGCTAATCTTGCCGATGCATCCAAGAGTTAAGGTTGTATTTAATCGGCTATTGCGAAGGGGTCAATTTCAAGCCTCGAGGATAGGTTAGCGGAAGGCTAAGACGTTCGTTCGGGCAGCGATACTGGCGATTCCGCCTTTAGCCATACATCGCAGGTACATCTTGCAACCCAGGGTAGCACACTTCCCATGATGGGCCTGGCAGCAATGATGAGTAAGGATGATAGGAAAGGGTGATACGGGTAAGGGTAATGAAGAGTGAGAAAAGATTGATAATGAAGAGTGAGAAAAGATTGATAATGAAGAGTGAGAAAAGATTGATAATGAAGAGTGAGAAAAGATTAGTAATGAAGAGTGAGAAAAAATTAGTAATAAGAGAGAAAAGATTAGTAATTACCAATGAAAATCAGGGGAGACTTTCCGCAATTTTCGAGAAAGCGCAAAAAAGCGCGAAACCTTTTGTTTTATTTTGCCGGTACGAATCATTATGCCGCATAGGCTTAAATAGTGTTGAGCAGCACTGTCAATATGGCATCCAAGAGTAGACTTGATGCGAATAAGGTAGACTTCAGGAATAGCCCAGCACAAGCATCGCAGGAACGCGCACGCAGTGACCAAGAGGCTATGCGAGACCCGAAAGAAAAGGCTAGTTTGTCATTGGGACGCCATTTTAGGGTCTGGAGAAAAGAGCAAGAAAGCTTGGGTCTAAGCTCATGTCCAGGATATGCGCTTGCAACACTTTGAGCAAAACCTTGGGAATCGGAATCGAAATTCCAGGTGGTGAGGAGCTTGTTGCTTTTACCTGCACCGCTTATCGTGGTGCGAACTGTCGAGTGCGAGTAAGGCTCGCGCGCAATTTCCACCACAATGCAGGCTCTAATGGTGGGAGGAGAGAGTTGTGCCCTGGGAGGTCCTCAAGGCCCACATTTGAATTCCGTAAGGAGTGTAGATCTCCTGGTTCATTTTCTTTAACTTTCCTTCGATATTTGTATTTTTGTTGTTGCAATTTATGCTTATGCTCTTCTCATTTTGTTTTCTCTAATTTCTATTTTTACTCGTCTCCCTTTGTTAGTCAAAGATAAAGCTCTCCTATGCAGGCGCGCGGGCGGATCGAGCACGATGTTCAACTGTGGAGTGCTGACGTTCTCCCTCGCGTGCGATCCGTAACCTTTTCGTGAGAAGACTTTTTACCACTTATCTGCAGCTTACTCCCTCCCAAATCCTCCCAAATTGTCCCGAATTCACTGCTGGCATCCCGCTCTCGCATCTATGTTCCTGCTTGATACGGCTATCTTTTAGGTTATCAGAAGCTTCTTGTATCCGCAAATTTTCATCCTTAGCCCAGTTGTATATGTCAAGATGTCTATCTTATCTCTCGTCGGCATAAACTTTGGGGAGACCAAGTCCGGCTCCGTCTTTAATGCAAAAGAGTGCATCCCGCCCATGAGGTTTTCCGTGGCCTCGTTCCTCCGGTCTCTCTTGGGTCTGAACGACGATGCTCCGGTCTTCGGCAAGAACACCCTCTTCCCTGCCATTTGTAAAGAAAAGTTGATGGATTTGAGCAACAACTGTCGAGGGTTTGCCAGAAACTGCGCCGCCGACGATTTTGATCTCTCGTTGAATGCTACAAACGACCAAGTGGAAGTGTTCGATTCCTACCAACACCCCGACTTTTACAACCCTATTTATGTACCCAATGGAGACTTCAAGAGTTCTCTTGAGGGTCGTCTCCCCGGGGGTCGTTTTCCCGAGGGTCGCATAGGAAACGAAGTCTCTGCTTCCGGTCGCTACGTGGGCCACGGGCAGATATCATCTTCATTCGATTACACGGAATACTCGAGCTTTTCCCACCCGTCCTCGCATTCTTTCTATAAGGAAGAGGACGAAATGAACCTAACATTACCGACCAATCAAACCTTTTTCAACCAGCAGCAATACGCTAATGATTTTGTCTCCAGAGATGTGGCTTCGAACCACCAGTCTCATTTCACTATCAATGCCTATGGAATTAACAGTAATCCCACCTTCACCGACTTCAGACCCCATCCTTTGGATGACTGTCTGTCTTACGGGTCATCTCTTGGCTCCTTGGTCTCACCTTTGGACGATTTGCTTTTCCCTGGCCCATGCATGCAAGTTCAAATGCCGTTTATTCAAGCTCCTGATCAAAAGAAGAGAAAGGTGACCAAGTCTTCTCTGGAGAACCTCAGTGACGTGCAAACCGACAATCATTTATCTAAACGCTTGAAAATAGAATATCCCTTGCTTTTGGATGATCCCATAGAACTGAGCTTCAACTCGTGCGACGTGAAAAATGACACATACCTCGAAAACAAGGGCAGGTTCAAATGCAATGAATGTGATGCGTCTTTCAAAGTCAAATCATACCTCACGAGACACTCGAAAAAGCATACCAATTCCAAGGCGTTCGTGTGTCCATTTTTCAACAGCAACAACGACAACGATTCCACGGGCACGGAAATGGCCAACAAATGCCATTCCAGCGGAGGTTTTTCTCGAAAGGACACATATACCACCCACATGAAAGCACTCCACTTCGTTTATCCTCCACGAACCAAGTCCAGCCAACGGAACTCGCTGGGAGGCAGATGCACGGGGTGTTACGAATACTTCGACAATAATGCAAGCTGGCTTAAGAACCACATTGAAGCGCGCTTGTGCCCGGGGATCCTGAGCAGCTCTGGCAGAGAGCAGGCCGAAGTGAAGCAGGAGCCTTCTAATTAGACAACCACCATTCACCTTGCTTCGCGGGGTCTCCCTTCATCTGGATGGAGCTGAACCCTAGCTCTTTTTAAATATTTGAACTATATTCGACTGTTCATGGCTGATTAATCTATGCATAAGCGATCTATGAATAATACCTATATATTTTTGGCGGCCACCTTATCCTCCGTAGTAAGCGATAGAAGCACTGCAGTACTGGACACCATTCATCATAGAAACCAAAAGAGTTCAGAAGCTCATACCAAGTCAGTATTACACACAAATTAATCGGCCTCAACCAGCGCCATCTCTATTTCAAATCGCTCTTCATTACGGACCCAATGTAATCCTGAAGATATTGATTCTCATGAATCAACTTCTCGGCCACCAAAGCCTGCTGACGTGCGTTTCTCAACAAAATCTCCAGCTCTCGTTGGAGTCGGAGAAGCTCATCTATTTTCTCTTGTCTCTCCGGCATTAGTCTTGGCGTGAGGCGCTTCCTGAAGACGGGGGTGCCAGAACGCGTGGGCTGGCTCTGCACGTGACCCAGCCAGCGCGAGACCACCAGCCAACTTCGAAAAAAACCCGCCGCCCCGAACTTTGTCAGCTTTCCATCCCAGTCTTCTAACACTCAAAATGTCTGCTGCTTTAGACAAATCTTTGGACGACATCATCTCCTCTACGAGAAAGGCCAAGCGTGCAATGAGCAAAAAGAAGGTTACAGGAAAAGGCGTTGGGAAGGCACAAAAAAAGCCAGCTGTTTCTTTCAAGAAGGAAAAGCCGGCCCCAAAACTAGCAGCCGCTGCAGCCGTTGACTTAACCTACGCCACGAAAGTTGTTGCCCATGGATTGCCAAGGGACTTGAAGCAAGAAAACATTAAGGTATGTCAGTTTCCTCCCGAAACTATAACTTTATAAATACTCCACATTAGATTCGGGGAAAAGCCTGCTGGACAGGCTAAGGAACAGTTCAAGAAAATGGAGAGAAATAGCTTTTGCTGACAGCGTTCGGTAGAAGCTCTCGTCAAGAGGTGAGATTGTCTGTGAAGGGGGCAAACAGGGATAGTGAAACAGACAATGATGCCGGGGTGCGATCCTGAGGGATGTGGTGCTCCCTCTTGCCTACATTTGAGACAAGTTCTCAAAACATGGCCCGCAATTGTCCTAGCGGTGCTAACGAAAAGCCAGGCTGTCTGAACCGGACATCGAGCGCATCAGCTAGTCAAGTTTCAATGGCGTTACGGATGCTGCAGTCCAGCCGCGTCAAAAAACGCCACTTCGACCCAAGCGCGTTTGGGCCCAACCTATGGGGACTCGAAGCAACGATGAATCCTAGTCATTGTAATCCCGATAGCCAAGACCCTAGCAAGCATGAACCTAATAATCCAGACCCTCCCAATGGTGGGCAAAATCAGATCCCAGCAATAGTGAAGCGAAAAGTCTGCCATTCAATCCTGAACCAAAGAAGTATCCCCGAAACTGCGAACCAAAGAAGTTTGTCCAGTAATAGCGCACCAAAGAACTGTGCCCACCGACTGAATCTAAACCAAGATCGGACCCAAACTAACATATTTAGGACTTTTTCCAATCTCAAATTGGCGGAGTGCAGAGCGTCTCTATGAGTTACAACGAGAAAGGTAACTTCAGAGGTACCGCCACTATCATCTTCAAGTCCAACAAAAACTCTGTGAAGGCTGTTGAAAAATACAACAATGCGCCCATCGACGGAGGGTCGCTGAAGTTGAAGATGGAGTTGGTTATCGATCCATCAAAGAAGCCTTTGGCAGCCCGGATCACTGCCAACGCAGAAGCGCCCAAGCAGGACCCCAAGAAAAAGCTCAAGGAGAAGCTTCAGGAGAAAAAAAAGCAACTCCAGACTAAGAAGAAGGCTGCTGTCAAGGCCAAGGCCAAAAAGCCTGAGAAGAAGACTGCAGAGCAGTTGGACCAGGAGATGTCTGAGTACTTCCAAAACTAATCTGTTTTATAGTAAATTGATGTATTATTTGAGAAAACATGGCGTGAGACGTAAACAGCTCACGTGCCGACATACCGCTTGTGCGTGCATTTCAACTGGGTAGACGGCTGGCTGATGAAAATAAGCGATGTCAGCCGCTTATGTTTAAAAGGCGACGGCGCTGAGCAGACTCCGTACATGCAGGACTTTTTCATGCGGGGCGAAGGCTTCATCATGGCATTCCCGGATGAAACGCAGTCCCCTGGGCCGGGTGACTCGCAAATGTGGTTTTAGCCGATCAACACATACCCTCCCTTGCACCAAGCTTTCACCTTTTGGGCCAAGGCGCCAAAGATTCCGCGGACCCTTCGCACCGCGCGGCTTCACCAGATGCGCGAGCCTACGCGAGGACAGTCAAGGAAAGAAGCCTATCACGACACTAGGCCCACATAGCACCAGTCATTCCCTACCCAATTGCCGGCACAAACAAGCTTGTCACCATAGAAAATTGTCTCCGTGTTTATGCAACCCCCAATATGGCCAACATTGAGTACATCATCACCAGTGAGTTCCATGTGGACAAAGGCCCGTCACTCATCCATCAATATCCCAAGCCGCTTCCTGGACTCAGCAACTTGCCGTTTCTAACGGAGCTCATGATTCCGGACCAGATCCACAAGAGAGAGGAAGACTACACTCTTTTTCTTCTTCATAGGAATACGCATACTCAGGAGTTCGAGTACAAGTTCAATCCTCTGCACAGCAGCCAGGAGCCTTACTTTTGCTACACCATTGTGAATAACGTTTCCGACAACAATGTGAAAAGAGGCTCTGTGATTAAAGCATTGAGCATCGTCACCAAATTGGTCTTTTTCAAGCACTTCAAGCCCCTTCTCATGATATGTCTTGACAAGTGCTTTGAGAACGACGACGTTCGGTACCTCGAGGAGCTCTATCGAGGTATCAACAGCAAGAACTTTGAAGTGAGCCAGGTCAAGCAAAGTGACGTCAAAAAGCTCCTACTCACGTCGATTTTGGACTTGCCCTTGAATGACAAGATCTATTTAGACGAGAACTTCCGCAGTAAGCTCTTAGGAATCAAAAAGCTGAACCCAGACCTCTTCATTAGGAAGGACTTGAGCTTCAATTCTATCATCACTTTCAACAACATGAACATTCCTGTTAAGGTGCCCATTATGTTATTGCCTGACACCATAGGAGACTACTTGAACCCCACGGACATGAATTTCAAGCCCAACTTGCTCACTCTATTAGATGCCACAGTGGCCTCCAATTATCACAATAATGAACTAACCATTTATGGGGCCGCCACACCGCCTATTGTGGCTTTGATCAACGCTATGCTCACGGGCAAGAAGATCATCTTTATGAGCTACGAGAGCTCTGCGGGTTATATCATTGACCACATTCTTCTCGCCTTGAAGCTTTTCACCGGAGGTGGGATCTTGACGGGGATCCTCACCAACTACAACGTGTTCCCTATGATAGATGTGTCCAAAGTGGACCTTCTCATGGAATGTTCATCATACATTGCAGGCACAATCAACCCCTTCTTCAAGTCTAACGACAAGTTGTGGGATCTCCTATACGACCTTGATGCTAACGAGTTCCACATCTCATCACAGATCCAAGAGCCCGAGTACTTCAAAAATTCCATTGCTGGTGAAGACGCTCGCTTCCTCTCCAACCTACAACTCTCGTTATTCAATTACAACGACGACTTGACCACGTTACAGCTTATCATACGAAGACATATCAATGAGGTGATCCGGATACTTCTTTCTTCGAAGAATTTCAATTCTAACTTGACTGAAGATAAAAAGGCCACCCTACTAATGGATGGCGTGGGCTATCACTGGCATAGTGACACAACCAAGTTGCTAGAGGTGTCGTGCTACCAGGCTATCTCGGCCAAGTTCCAGGACTTGTTGTACGCCGGTAAAGTCAGTTACAGCCTTATGCTCCCCAAGCTTTCAAATGAGCTCAATTTGATGGTTGACCTACAACACCATTTACAGAAACTCAACAGCATGTCAGTGGCGTCGAATAGCATCTCAAAAGTCAACGAAAGAGAAATCTGGTTTAACGTGCTCAAGTACTTGATTAGCGGCAAATCGTTGGAAACTTTTATGTTGGTGACATATCTCATTCCACCAAACACGCTGACCAGTCTTCAAAGCTCATCGTCGCACGGGGGCAACTTAACGATCTTCGATAAGAACAAAGGCATCGAACTACTATTTATCAATTTGTTCAATGAGGACCACCAGATCAAGTCAAACATTGTGATGATCCTCCAAGAGCTACAGGACAATTTTTTATGCGGGTGGTGTCTCAATAACTTCTTCAAGTCAAACTACTTGTACGAGTTGGCTTTCGAGGACATCACTTCTTCATAGACCGGAGCCGGCATCAATCCATTTAGATTATTTTAGATCAATAATTTGGACCCAACCAACCAGTCAATAAGCCCTCAACGATAAATCAATTAGACTTGACTAATAAGTCAGTAAAGCTCTGCTAATAAGACATTTGCTCAGCCCATACATCAATAAGCCAATAACACTGAGCCTATGAGCCGATAAGTCCTGACTGATCAGTAAGGCTCTATTATGCAGTGTTTTTTTACAGCCATGGAGATTGCTGACCTCCTACTTGTGTTCGTCACTCAGTCCTTTGGCGCGCCATATATTCCAGATACTCAAGCGATCACCCTTTGTTCTCGAGGAGTAGGCAACGCCAGAACTCACGTACTTGGACTCCCGGGCAGTACTTTCATAGTTGAAGTTAGGGTTGTTGCTTGGAAAGCCCCGCCTGGTGGAGGTGTCCAGAAACTCCCCATCTCGCTGCGCCTGAGCCTTTTCTTCCATGTGTCTCGCATCCTTCAAAGCGGCAATGTGTTGGCGTCCCACAACCACGAGGCCCACGGAGACGACACTGAAAGCACCCAACTTGGTCAAGAGACCTCTTCTGGTTTCCATGCTAACTTGGGAATAAGTATTGACTAATAGGCTCATTCTCACATTCGCGCGATTCTATTGGGGATAACACGCCCCACGCACACAAGCCGCGACTGGGCTGATGAAAAGCGTCATGTCTGCATTAGTTGATTTCGAACCCAGAGCTCTGATGTCGCCCGCCAATCGCTTGCTTTAGAATTGCCGGCACAGTGTGTGTGTGTGTGTGGGATGGGGAGTGCTCAACATCTCGTTTCGTAGAACTGCCGTGCCAGGGATGCCCCAGACCCAAAGCGGAAATGCCAACCTTTACGAGGCACTGGTGCGGGGTACTGGTGGAAGGTACTGATGGGAGCTGGTCAAGCAAAGGGTCAAACCTCAGTTTGTGGGACACATGGGAGACTTTGTCGTGAGGTTGGTCAATATCTATGTAGCGCCGAGCAGCTCTATCGCCGCCCCAACCCTGATACGCCTAGAAGCATGTGGTGACGGCAAAGCTGCAGGGAATCAAGAGACGCAGGCCTTCACTGCGAGTCACGCGACGCCGTCATCTACGACGAGTGCACCCACGCACCTTCGCTCTCTCCACAACATGGGCATTCTCAGTAAAATCCAGTTTTACTTCAAATCGACGATCTTCGGCTCGTTGATTGCGGTGTGTGCAATCTATGGCGTGGTGGCCAGCATAATTTTACGGGTCATTGGCAAGGAGCAGTATTCCCAGTACACAGTGGCCAGGGTGTTCCACTACCTCTTTTCCAAGCTCTTGGGCATCAAGGTCACCGTGCGCAACGAGCACTACTTGCAAACCAACCATGCCTCGGTGGTGGTGTCTAATCACCAGAGCGCCTTGGACATTTTGATCTTGGGTAGAGTGTTCCAGCCTGGAACCACGGTCACCGCCAAGAAGGTCTTGAAGTACTTCCCCTTCTTGGGGTGGTTCATGATTGCCTCCGGTACGTTTTTCTTGGACCGGGCCCGGGGCGAGAAGGCAAGAAGGGTCTTGGAGGCCGGCTTGGCGCAATTGAAGGAAAAGCAGCGGTCTATTTTCATGTTCCCCGAGGGTACCCGGTCCGCAACAAAGAAGCTCGAGTTACTCCCGTTCAAAAAGGGCGCCTTCCACTTGGCCAAGCAGGCCGGGATTCCCGTGGTTCCCGTGGCGGTGCCAAACTACAGTTCGCTCTTCTGCTCCAGAGACAAGATCTTTAGGCAGGGCGAAATTGTGGTGGAGGTATTGCAGCCCATGCCCACCACCGAGCTCCAAACCAACGACGATGTGACTGCATTTGCCAATGAAGTCCGCGAAAAGATGCTCCATAAGATCGAGGAGATTGGTTATGCTTCGGCCAGCGGCCTGGCCATGCATTCCAACGAGGACGTGTCTGACACGCTTTCCGAAGGCAGCGTTGAGATCATCGAGGAGCTGACGCCTTTGATCACCACAGACTAAGCCCTCGTTCCCGTTGGTGCCGCGGTCGCTACTCGCTCATTTCAAGACAGATGAATAGGTGCCATGACCTGAATAGGTGCCATGACCAGGATATGTCTGCTCAAGCAACCAGCCTATGATGGTAGAGCAGGCGTTCGATTCTTCGCAATCATCACCCTAGCGATTGGAACTGCGAACTGCGGCCGCGTGCATACAACTTCACCTTACCACTATGTTGGGGCACAGCTGTTCAGGGTTAAAACTTGGCGCGGCTTTAGACCGAGGATTTGTGCTTGAAGTCGTGTAGAATCAAGTTGTGAACAAGTATCTCCGACTTGGCGGTGATTAGGCGTATGTCTCATTAAGTGTACACCATACCTATACCAATGGAAAATAACTTCAGCGAACTTGGCCGACACGTGCTTGTAGACAGACGGCGTTGCAACCACAACGTCCAAGATTAATCATGAGAGTCACAATGCTGAGCATAGTTCTCGCAACCGTTTTTTGCTCGTTCTTTTTGCAAAAACACCCGCGTGCTCGCCTGAGCCCTCTCTCATTTCTGAGCTTGGGAGAGATGTCTCTCATCGCGGGCCTATGCATAGCCAGCAGAGTTTCGACGCGACATTCCTACAGACGCAGCCTCAACCTGTAAGATCTGGGCGATGGGCGTACCGCGTTCGCTATGCATAAAATTTTTCCCGCGGCTCAATGAGTGCACTCAAATCCTCACTCCCGGGTGCGAGGCGCGTTCCCCGTCTTTTTCGCCAATACACAACCTTTGATTCTCACTAACACAAACAACACCCTCCACTGTCCGCCGTTTATACACTCTACACCAGCCAAGGACCATGTCCGATACCGATTTACTGCATCACTACAAAGTGCTTAAGCAGTTCCTTGACATCTCAAATGATTCGTCGGGGAGAACCAAGTCGAACTCCTCGAGAGCCGCCAGGGCCAGGGAAAAGCTCCTTAAGTTGTCCAGCGCCCAGTTCTGCGAGCTAAGTACAGATGTGTTTGACGAATTGAAACGCCGTATTGACGAGAGTAGGTCCGAGCCTGATTTCCTTCTTCCTCGCCTGACCTTTCACCCAAAGAGAAACCAGGCCAGACAAAAGTTGTCTTCGCTCCCTCAATCACGATTCAAGGATCTTGTTTCCGATATTAGCTATGAAATTGAGAGACGTGATATGCATAAGCCCGTTTCCGAGAAGGCCAAAAGCATTCCCACTGAGCGGCACTCGAATCACGTGGCCCCAACCCGAGAGCTGACAAACTCATCAACTAGCCAGAGGCAACTGAAATCCCAGGCCTCGCATGAAGAATCCGCCGAGCGCTCGTCGGTAGCATCGTCTCACAAAAAGCAACCTCAACCGGAGGAGCACCACATCTCGCCTTTGCGCAGCCAACCTGCTCTAGATGTTGACGTTGCGCAAAGCAAATCTCTATCAGTGGATCTTTCTGTCCCGGAAAAGAAAGACGTAGTTCAAAAGCAAGCAATTGGTATACAGCCCACAACTGTTGTTCCAGCAAAGGCAAATATGACCTGGTCAAGTGACGAGGAGTCTGATCATGCTGCTGAAAAAGCCACCCGTGACGTCGAGGTTCCTCGTAGGATGTCTTTGTCGAATACCTTGAACCACTCTCGTGCGAGTTCTTCTGCCGTTCATACTGAAGCCAAAGAGGTCCAATCTCGCCACAACTCCGATGACTTATCCAAGATGGCCGCTTTGACCAGCTCTCTCGAGCAGATCAAGAGGGACTACGAAGATGCTCGAAGCGCTCAACAATCTTCTGCAGCAGAATACAAATCTTTGTTAAAAGAGCACCAGCTCTTATCGGCAGACCACGCACAATTGCAGAACAGGTTTGACCTGATAAAGGCAGAGAATGAACGCATATCTTCGGACTTGTCCAGAAATCTGAGCATGAAGAAGGAACTCGACGATTTGAAGTCTGTCAATGCGTCACTAAGATTAGAGAATCAATCTTTAAAGACAGAAAAGAAAAGACATAGTCTTGAATCCCGTGAATTTTCGTCGCCACCAAACACAGAAGTCCGCGCAAAAAGCACGTCCTCCATGACCCAAGATCTGCCTCTTGTGTCTACGAATGCCGAACAAATCTTGCCCGAATCCCACGAACTCAATGCGGAGCTTAAAAAGCTTTACGAAAAACTCGATCAATTTCCTGCTAAAGAGCTTCTGCGGCCCGAGTCCCGTAAAGAAGAGCAATTAAGAAACGAAGTCTCTCAGTGGCAGAAGAAGTACGAGGCCCTCAAGGCAGATCAGATTTCGCGCTCGAACGCAAGTCAGTCCATTCCGAAGAATTTGAAGATATATTCAAGCCCCAATGGCGTCATTCCATTTAAATTGGTTGCGAGATTTTTTTCTCTTATCGAAACTTTATTTCTAGCACTTGAGTCGATTAATCCCGACCCTGATTTATTGTTTGAGAAAATATCCTCCATTGCTATAGCTGCAAACAAAATTTCTTTACAAGGTGATCATAACGCAATTGGCGGCAACAGGCATGCTGATACTATAAGAGATGCGGCAAGTCATGCGTTGACCGCCACGAGGTATTATGCGACCCACTCTAATATCATGCCCAAAATTATTGTTGAAAGAGCTGTTGCTGAAGTCTCTTTCTCAGTGTGTGACACAATTTCCGTTTTCAAGTTGCTAAATGATACTGACGCGAATGGCTTGCTTCCAAAAGGTAGAACCGACGAAGACAATGACTTTCTGAGTATGGCAAAGCCAATGAGAATAACACCGAGGACCCAACTGATAAGTGAGTCAAATAATGTGGATAGGGATATCCACACGCCAACCTCAACAGAGCATGACATTAATGATTCAAACTCCAGTTTGCATTCGCAGCTTCCTCTGAGTCATAGCCATTTGAAAAGTCCGATCACACCAACTCATGATTCTGCATCACAAGAAAATAGACCTGTGGTTAAGTTCAAAAACTTTCTCGGGAAAGCTGAGCCAGAGCCAGAGCCAACCACCTCACGTGATGATCTGTTGACTGAAAAGTATGACGAGGGCTCTCCCGTCACCCCTCCAAGAGCATCCAAACTAAGTATCTTGGACAAAATGAAGAAATTTGAAAGGCCCTCGGTCTCAAATCAGTCAGCCAACAAGGAGGGAACCTCCGTGAAGAAGAATGGTCCTCCCTCAGTACATGAGCCTGCAGCGACGCCAGAAACTGGTGACAAGACTAGTGACAAAATTAGTGACAAAACTATCGACAAAACTAGCGACAAGATTAGCGACAAGATTAGCGACAAAACTAGCGACAAAACTAGTGACAAAACTAGTGACAAAACTAGTGACAAAACTAGTGACAAAACTAGTGACAAAACTAGTGACAAAACTAGCGACAAAACTAATAAGGCTGCAAAAGAAGTCATTCAAAGCGCCCCATCGCGCAATAAAAGCATTTTCCAAAGCTTGAAAGATCGCTTTACTGGCGATAACTCATCAGCACCAGCAGAGGATGTCAGCGATTCTAAATCCATCAATAATGATTCAGATGGCCCAAATGCGAAGGAAATCAAAGATACTTCATCCATAAAGGATGCAGTTTCTACCACCGCTCCGGTGTTTGCCAATGCGAAATCAAAATCAGTTGATTCATCTAGCGAGCAAGCGGAGGAGAAACCCTTCGGGCGAATTGAGCCTGACTCTTCGGATGAAGATAGCTTGGAACTAGCACAACCAAGTGTTGCGATTAGAGAGGTTTCGAATCACGAATCACGTGGCAGTCACGGAGAGTATTCGCAAGAGGCATATGACTCTATTAATTCGCAAGATAAAACAGATTCGTCGGCAATGTTCAGTCAAGAGAGGGTCCGAGAAAATTCCAAATCGGAGTCTCGTCGAATCGCAAAAAGTGATTCTTCTGAGGATATCACCTTCACTGGAACAGACTTAGATATTAATGGGCCACGAAAAGGTGCAGAAGAGACAACTATTAAGATGCAACCAAGTGCCGACAAGACGCCAACCGGGCTGCGGAGCCGAAGCAATGAAGCGTCGGGTATATCCCAAGGCTCATCATTTGAGCAGCAGCAGCAAACAAACGCCCAGAAACCAGTTCTAACTCCAAAATCACTCGCTCAAACCAGGATAGAGAGTCCAGAGTCGATTTCTCAGATACCAGAACACACTGTGCAAGCCGGGAAACAACTGAGCCTTAATTCTTTTGTTCCATCAAAAAGCTCTTTCAAAGTCAAGAATGTGAGCTATCAAGAGCCGCTGGAATCAGGGGTGAAAAATGCACCGGGAGCATCGTCTGTGCCAATTTCGCTTCCAGCCCTGGTACGTGAACCAGTACAAACATCAACGCCCGCATCAGCACCGGTATCAGTGCCAGAAACCCCGCCAGTGTCAACGCACGCATCAGCGCCGGCGTCAGCGCCAACATCAACGCCAGCATCAACGCGCGCGCCAATATCAGTACCAGGATCTTTTCCGGAATCAGAGCGTGCTTCAATACCAGCTAAGGTAAATGCGTCAGTGCCAGGATCGTTTCCGGCACCGGAACCAGCTCTAGAACCAGCTAGGGTAAAAGCGCCGGCATCGGTACCGGGATCGTTTCCTGCATCAGAACCAGCTTTAAAACCAGCCCCAGAACCATCTCCAGAACCAGCTCCAAAACCAACTTCAGAGCGAGCTTCAGGGTCAGCTTCAGAGCCAGTTGCAAAGCCAGCCTCGGTGCCAACGATAGAGCCAGCATCAGTGTCATCTTCAGAGCCAGAACCAGAACCAGATGTGGACTCAGAAGTGCAGGAATATGAAGAGGATTCTTACGATGAAGAGGAAGACGAAGTCAGACAAAGGCAAGATTACAGAAAATCAATGGCAGCAGCTACGTTCAATTTCGACTTGTTCGATATCGATGACCCTGACAACACATTGACTCAAGTCTTGTTGTATTTAGAGCACCAGACAGTTCAAGTGATTTCAACCATTCAAGATTTGTTATCAGCGATCAAGAAGCCTGATGCAACGAGAGGAGAGCTCAGAGACAACTCTGGGGCTATTTCTGAAGTTATAAGGCAAATGACTGAAGCCACAAACACTTCTATGAATCAGACCAGGAACTATCAGTTGAAAGAGCACGGAAGCTGGGTTGTCAAAAGTCTTGATGATTGCAACCACCGCATGTACGCGCTCTGCAGGCCTAACAGCGAGAAAGATGATTCTGAATTTGCAGACAGGCACTTCAAACAAAGACTTGCCGGTATTTCGTTTGATATAGCGAAGTGCACCAAGGAGTTGGTTAAAACTGTCGAGGAGGCGAGCTTAAAAGAGGATATCGCTCACCTAGATGCGAAGCTCCAGCAAGTTGACGACTTGACCTAGTTCCTGGGTCTAGGAAATAGATGCGCAACTTGACACCATATATAGAGTTGTGAATTGATGCTAGATAGATATCAAAAAGGTGTAATGGCTGATGGTAGCGTTTAACGAATATAGTCAGAGAGGAATTTCTGGTGCGCTTTTGACTTCATTATATTCGTTGTGAACTTCTCCGTATTCTCTGCGCCGCGTGAAAACAGACTTTTGCTTCTCCAGCCTCGTTTGCTTCCCACGTTTTTAGGCTTTTCCGGTATTGACTCCTGGCGAGCTTTGTTTTCGGCTCGGGTTTTCTCGAGCTCTAACAATAAAGTCTCTGTAGCTTCTTCGCTTTCCAGATCTGATTCATATTCACTCGAGTGGTTTGAGGGATCCTCATCATCGCTCCTCAGCGATTTGGTGCCTTCGCGTGTGCTTGAGGCGTCGTCTTCACTGTTCGCTGTGGCAGCATCGATGGAACTTGTATATCGTGCAACACCTGTTTCAGTGCTCTTTGAATCTAGCAACTTGGGTTTTTTCGGATGTACCTGCAAATCCTCCAAGGCTTGCCTCCCCCTTTTTTCGCCGATTTGGGCCCCCACTATGTCCAGACGGATCTTCAACTTGGTCTGACCAGGCTGAGCCCGCGCATGCTTGATAGTGTTCTTTATCGAGATATCTCGGCCCCGCTTGCTCTCCAACTGCGGCCTGTGATTTGTTGTCATTAGGTTACGTGATGATCGCTTTCCTTGTATATGCCGTTGCCATCAAAGCTGTGTAGGGTAAGTAACCGCGCCGCTATGGTCCTTGCGGAGGCGCGATGAGTAAGCATTCGCGTTATCGCGGCTTTATTCGTGCGCACGGAGTGCCAAAAAAATATATTTGCCACTATGCCCCAAACGCCCCAAACGTCCCAATCGGCAATGATTGTATTCCCGGCCTTCGACACCAACTTCAAGTCTCGAAAAAGGAACTTTCGCTGCTGCGCCCAGTGTCGCTCCAAGCGGAAGAAGTGTGAGGTTAGCTCAGACTCCCTGAAGAAAGGATGTGTTCGTTGTGCGCACCATGGCCACGAATGTAGCCTCGCCACCCAAACCGCCCAAAGTCGGACAGATGAAAATCCTTTGCCCTTTTTGGGGCTATACTCGCCAGCATCGAGCAGCCAAGCTTTTGACCCCACCCCAGAGGTTTCTCAGCTGCAGTTTCTGCCCTTAGCAGTTGCGGACCGTGCTCTGCAAACGAATCTTACCCCAAATTATACACCAGTTAGTCAACCAGATGGACCTTTTGTTGAGCAAAACGTGCCCAAATCCTTTATAGAGGAAGAATCTATGTACGAAAGCCTAGCTGGGTACAACATCGACCTCTTGCCGGAAACGTTCAGTTTTGAATTGCTAAAGAGCCACTTTGGCTACTCGGCCCCTACTCTTTTCGGGAATTTGGGACATGCATACAGCTCTCGGTCAGATCCAAGTTCTTATGTGCTGGGCGACCTAATATTTCAACATTCAAGCGGTAAAAAGCCGACTTTCGCCACCAATAGGCATTTTATGCTGGTTTCATCTCAGCGCAAGACCAATCCTCCTCTGCGAGCAAGTCTTCAATTTTTGCGGCTGATATATGCATTCACTGTTTCAAGCCCATCATATCACTTTGAGTTACGCCAGTTGAAAAGGTTGTATGAAATCTACTTCTTCAAAATCAACAGCATTATGCCCATTGTGGGCGAGCTGAAGTTCTGGGAACTGTATGAAGATAAAAGCAATTCGACTTTGGTCTCACTTGCTATAATTCTTGCAGTGCTGAAGGACAATTTGGCAAAACCAATTTTGAAGAGGGTTTTCTGGAGGGGCCAGCGAAAGCTAAACTTGATCAGCTCGCTGTTCGAAGAATTTTCGGAACAGCAGTATTTCACTTGTTTAAAAGCGTTCCACCAAGACATTGAAGCCAAGATTCGCCATAGTTTGTTGGCGTTCGATGCTTATCCTGAAATAACGTCAGTGACAAAGCTCATTGTGCATCTACTACTCTCGTTATCATGTGGTTTCGGGAAGATAGGGGGCGTCACCTGTGCTTCTGATATTGACAAAGCAATCGCAATTGCGCTTTCCATGCATTTACACATCGTGAAGCGCAACATAGATATTTCTGATGAGGGCGGCATTGCAGAAGAAAGCAGAACTTTTTGTTCTCAACTCTTCTGGTGCTGCTGGTTATTTGATCGATTTAACGCAATGATAAATAATCGACTCATTGTCATCAAAGATGAAGATTTCAACTTGGAACCGCCTTATAAGCACATGAATCTCCTTCGCTTGATCGAAGTGATCAGATCGTATGAACGCATGTGCATTTATGTTTACCAGCCTGGATACCCTCAAAAAGTGGCTGAATTCATAGATGTTGGATTTCGGCCGCCTCTGCATTTTGATTTGGCCGAGTTTGAGGCAACTGAGTTTGAATTCTGTGATAATGAGATTGCAAACAACTCGCAGGTGTATACCCCACTTCTCAGTCCAGATGATTTCAAGAGAAGCTCGTCAACTTATGTTTCTAACACTATTCATTTCTTGACTCGCATCATAAACAACACCACCATAGCCATTGCCCAAGAGCTCAAATTTCGGGACCCAAATGTAAGCAATGACGTGGCACGACTGTGCATGACTAAGGCTTCTACAAATATACTTTGGTATTCGAAGAAACTACATGACGACTACAAAATGAATATTCCCATGATACCGTTCATTCTTATGGTTGCTCTAGGTTGTTCTTTGTCCCGCTATACTCACACAAAAGTCCCCACCTCAAATTGCTCCCACATGCAACTATTCGAATTTCCAGATCATTTTGAAGAGCTCAAAAAGTACCGGGTACATTGGGCTACAGTTGACGAGCTTTGTTTCTTGCTCGAGTCTCATTTTCAGTATCACGGAAAAAACGAGATAAAAAATGTTAGACGCAATTGTGATAAGTCTCAAGTAGTGGATGGGTCATGCTTCAGCACTAATACATTGACGCATGGACCCGAACCGGCGGCCCCTATACGAAACATCATTCATCTCAACGACGACCATTCGCAGGATAATGGAACGAATCGTTTGAAGGACGTTTTCGTAGACGATTTGAACCTATTTCTCGAAAGCGAGTTGTTCTTCAATTGCATTTTTAGGAACTACGGGAATGATTAAGGGGTCATGATAATTAATGGGACATGTGGCGCCTAGGCACTATTCGTCTTCGAGCTCATCTTCCCAACCGTCGTTGAGATCCTCGTCGTCTTGTCTGGATGGCATCAACTCGCTCATCACAGGGCCTCCAAAAGCTTGAAGCATATCGGAAACTTGAGTGATCACGTCGGGGTCCGAGGCCTCTGCATCGGCACTATTCATGACCCGATAGCCCTGAGTGAGGGAGGATTTCGCATCTTGGAGGCACTGGACAATTTTCTCATCGGAGGAGTTTTCCAACACGCTGTTATCTAAATCTCTGTAATCTGTCTTTACTGAATTCAATTCAGAAAATAAACGTTTGGCTTTGAGAATATGCGATAAGGACTCTAGATAGTAGCAGTCCAACGCATTGTCGTTTATATCTGAGACCGCAGAGCATATCTCAGGCACAATGTCGTACATTGCCAACTCTATGGCAAATCTTGAGAGACCCAAGAGCGGCTGCACTAATTCCACGTACTCAAATGACGACTCGTCACCCTCGCTATTTTGTTGCTGTTCCAAATCAAGCTTCTTGCTGGAGAACAACTGCCACGACGTAGTCAATGCTTGCTTAGCCTCATCCGGTCTTTGCTGAGAAATCCTGATCAGAGCCAATAAAGAGTGGGCTTCTGGGTTATTATTGTCCATAGCCAACGAGTGGGAAATGAGCTTGTCACATTGAGCCTCGGCCTCTGGCTCCATACACAAGTCTGTCATCCATATTTCAATCTCAGCAAAGATTGCTTGGTTGAGCTTTTTTATTAGGTACGCCGAGAGCAAGTCCGATGTTGGGTATAGGCGGGCCAACCCCTGCAAAACCGGGTCCAGTTCTCCTTTGTTCTCCTTGACATTGAGTAACTGCTCCTGCACCTTCATGATGGCAGAATCCAAATAGGCACATCCATCTTGACCACCAATGATCTGGCCAAGATACAAGAACTTGTCGACGCCCAAAGCGGCTCGAGGGTCGAGCTGGGTAGCTTTCTTTAGGACATTGTAAGCTGTCTCGACGTCGTTTGCCTCAAGAAGACTCTCGCCAAAGATTTCCAAAAGAGGCACATTTTCGGGGTCCTTGGCCACTTCGGGCGTCAATAGAGCCAAGGCATCTCCTTCCTTAGCGTTTTGGAGAAGAGCACGTGCCTTGCCTATGATATCTTCCATGGGAACTATGAGGGTATGTTCTGATTTTTCGCGATGAGTATGCGTCTTCCTACCACGATATCAATACGCACGGCGATAGTAGTCCCAGTAACTTTCGGAGTAGCGTATAAAAAGGCGTATAAAAAAAAGCCCATACTGAAAAGATTCTTGTGAATTCGAGCCCTTCACTTCAAACAAGCATCATCCAACGAGCTTTGCAATCGCTTGTGGTCTTCATTGCTTGTGGTCTATTGCTTGTGGTCCTCATCGCTTGACAAGGCTCTTCCCTATTCCCAATGGAAGGCACAAACGAATTGCTGGAGTTCCAACGGACCCGCAGCATCGAGCAGCACTACTACCTTCTCCATTTGATATACCACCGCAATCACAATCAACACAGAGTGCTGGTCTGGTGGAGACACTTCAATGTGCTACATCGATGGATCCGCAAGCTCCTAGACAAACTCCTCAGTTTGGAGACGTCAAAGAAAATGGCAGAGAAGATTCAGCTCCGTAAGGAAGTGCATGACATATGCCGGTTCTTGGTACAGCGACGAATCTTCCACAATGCATACTATGCCTTTAATGGCATCATTGCTTTGGGACAGTTCATCAATTTGGGGTTCGGGTTACTCGCTATAACCAGCTCGTTGCACTCTCTAGTGGCCCCCATGTACGGTGGCGCAGAGCGAGCGTTGCAGAGAGAGGCACTAAAAGTGGAAAAGGGCCCGGTTCCAGAAGAAGATGACTTGGGCGAGGAAATAACAAATGGCACAGATCGGGGCTTGCATGGCAGCACGCTTGGGTCAGAACAGATGCGCGAGCGCATCGACTTGAAGCCAGAGAAGACACCCAGGACGGAAAGCAAGGAGGAGAAGGGCCGAGAAGGAAAGAAGGAGAAGAGCAGGAGGAACAAGACCAAGGAGAAGAAGGTCAAGAAAACAAAGAAACCGCGCAGCGCCATTGACGAGATCTTTGGCTAGTGCTAATAAACGTTCATTACTATTTGCATGCTGGGATTGTTCCCGTGTATATATCCTTCCCAAAAGTTCATAATCATAATTCCATGGAAGTCGAAGTCTTCCTTAAGCCACACAGCTTCAATGTATGTACTGAGACATGAATGGTTGCGCGGCATTGGAATAGCCGTAAAATGGTAGCATGTTATGCCCATTAGCTACGCCATGGTTGTTTTGGAAGGTCCCGGAGAATCCCATCTGCTCGGTGTCGAGGCAGTATTCATCACCGTAATCTTCCTCCATCTTGTAGCCACCAGAGAGGTTGTGGGCCGATGGGTCAAACATGGAGCCAGGCGGACCAAAAGAGCCAAAAGCAAGCGCGGGTCGCTGAATGTCGTCACCAACGGGTGCTGGTATATTCGAAACAGTCGAAGGACTTATAGGATGCGTGGGCGATTCGTCAATCTCATGTAGTGAAGCACTGAGTGCAGGGGTATTGAGAGAGTTAGGTGTACTCAAATAAGGGGACTCGGAACTTGCTGGATGAAACTCGCTGCACGCGCCTATTCTGTTTTGCTTCTTTTGCATTTTTATCATGCGGTTCATCTGCTTTCTCATGCGGTTTTTAAGCCTGGATTTGCCTTTAAATCCTTTGGGAAGGTACCGGCATTCGTGCCCTTCGATATGAATCTCACTCCACATTTCGGCATTTTCGAACCATTCCCCACACATGGAACAATTACCTTCGGAGTTGGGACGTCCTTTTATGCTTGTGCCTTCGGGGTATTTGAAGTGCCGAGTCTTAAGGTGGGTTTTATAGGTGTCTCGGCGAGAAAACGCACCGTTGGGATGACACTTATGAACATGGTCCTTTTCATCCTTGTAAATAGACGATTCGTGAAACGGGCACTTGTACGCCTTTTCAGAGGAATGCTTCTTTAAATGACGGGTCAAGTAGCCCCTCAAACGAAACTTAGCATCACAGTGAGGACACATGTGGGGGCCGTCGCCTTCGCCGTTTTCTTCTTCCTTGCCACGATCCTCGCTGAATGTAGAAGAAGGCGTGCTGATTTGAACAGATGGAGATTTGTTTTCATTTAGAGAATCATTGTTTGAAGAGCTGGAGGTTATAGGTGATAACACTTCTGACCTCTCTTCAGCTTTGACAATTTCATTTCTGGCAGCTTCGTTTCTGACGGCTTCGTTTCTGGCGGCTTCGTTATTGACAGCTTCCCTTTTTACAGCTTTCGAAATATCTGGGCTTATTTTAAAGACGTCCAAGTTTGATTCAGCCTGGATGTCGTCAGTGAAAACCCACTCTATTTCACCATTCTTGTTCTTAAATGGAAGAAGACGGGTAGTGAGTCCTGTAGAGCATGGTTGGGGGGAACTGTCCACATTTTCGGGCTCAAGAGACAGGTATGCATCCAAAACACAAGAGCTTTGAATCATAGACGGAAACAAGGGTGCAGTGCCCTCCAGGTTAGTGTTGTGGGCGGCTTTTTTCGCCTTTGCTGAGGACGCATCGGAAAAGAAGAAGGATATTATGAAAGTCACGATGCAAATAAACGTGCCAAGGGTGGAGAACGAAAAAGCATCGAAGATGACCAGAACCAATCGCTGCTCCACATTTTCAGGATAAAGAAGCCCCTTCATTATTTTAACTACACGAACTCAAAATAATTGCGGCTGAGCGGGGATGAAACGACGTTTATATGAGTACGTTGATATTGCTCAGAAATGGCCGTGGTTTCCGTAATCCGCGGAGTGATGACACGAGAAAAAAAGGAGTCTTGCGGGACGGAAATCGGACGAGGGGTAGGGCGAGATTCTGAAATAAATATTGTATAATGCGAGCTCGAAGGAAATTTGATTTGTGTTCAGTTGCAGCTAAAGATAGGTGATGATATTTTTCTTGTGATATGTGAGTTGACGGACCAGTATAGCGGTACGCGCACGTCAAGGGGTGACAATGTCTTGGTGCATGCACTACCAAACCGCGCGCAGAGGTCATTGTTTAGCCAAAAGATCACTGCGCACGGTTCATCAAGCACACATCAATAACGATTGTCTAATGCCAGGAACTATGGGAATGTCCATGTCACTAAGAAAACTTTCGCTCATCGGTGTAGTAATCCAAAATGTTCGGGAAAAGAAGTGTTTGCGTGGTCACCATTTCCGCCAACTGCGCCACATCGAAGTACACATCTTCCGGAGTAAAGTGTTCCTGTTCGGTTGCTAAGTCTTGCGTGTAGTTGCCATCAATGCGTCCCAAGTCTCCGTTGAGTGCGCGCACAGCCATGCCTTCGAATGTCATCACAGGCCCATTCAAAATCTGAGAATTGTGGGATTCGAATGGTGCGCATGCGTTGTTTTCCGGCACGCGGCCCTCGTGGGGGAGGCACTTGTCGTTATCACCTGCTCCACCCTTCGCGAACACTTCCTCGTAAAATCCTGGCGAAGTGATAGGTAAAAGCACAGGTAGTTGAGATTCCACCGCGTCTTCGTCGGTCACCAACTCGTTAACCGAGAGCACAGACTTTGGCCTCGGCTTGCTGGGCGCAGCATTATCCCGTCTCGGGTCTAGACCGAAATCGAGGTCTCCAATGCGGTTTATCACTTCCGCGACGAACCACCAGTGCTGAGAATATCGCTTAAGTTTCTCTAGGTATCCGTTGCCGAGCTTAATCAAGTCCTTGAGTCGCTCCTCGGGGATCGATATTGGTTCTTCCTTAAGCCCCAAGTATACATACCTTGCAGCCATAGGCACGGAAAAGGCGACTAGTAGGATCAGCGGGATGATTGGTGCTGACATGACAAGTTTGAGGCCTTGAGAGTCTTCCATAAGGGTAAAAATCTCGTATAGTTTCTCGCATAGATGCAAGCTGATATCGTCGATCCTATTCTTCTCTCGCAGACACTTTAGCTGGCCTGTTCTTAACACAAAAGTCATCTGGTTACGTAAAATCCGCTCTAAAAAGTACACCATCCTGTCTTTGTATTTTTCAACAGGAAACCTAGGTAAATGGGCGGATCTCCCTTCCTGGAACTTTCGATACTCAAGCAAATTTGCAGTAACAGTCTTCATATCTGCCAAAATGTCCAATTCTTCTTCAATAAATTTGGCTGGATTGAATTTCGGATCTCCCGGAAGAGTGTCACTGTGTGATACCAATTCACCTTTTCCGTTTTTTCTTTGGGGCCGGAATACGAGTGACGTCATATCGTCAAGAGCATATGCCAAGTGAACAAGCCTGTTTAAGTGCGGCAGGTTCTTCGGAGGCTCGATATTAAAATCCACTCGCTTGATATACATGGCTTTTCCATTCATTAAAGCATTGAAGCGGTCTAAGATAAATATCACCCACCACAAGTTCCTTAGATAGAGCGATTTCTTGATCGCTCCCGCCTCGGCAATCCTCTTGTGGAAAAACTCCTGGTGTATAAGAAGCGAGTATGCGTAACTGGTGCAGTTTCCTATATCTTCGGAACTCTGTTCGTTTCCAAAGTTGTTGAACTTGAATGTAAGAGAGAGAAGAAGCAGAGTGACCAACCTCGTCAACTTTTCCGTGTCCCCCACCTCAGGAAGAAAGATGAGAATTTGCCGGATCTTCATCTCCAACTCTTTGAGAAACCGGAAGCAATTGGTCTCGAATTCCACTTCAGTATTGACGAAGGAGCGAGCTAGGATGGGAAAAGCAAGCTCATCACGAGCGGCATTCAAAACCACGGCATATGAGACTATGCTGGGGATCTTATTTCTTTTGTAAAGTTCCCAGAACTCTTCTTCAAACACGATGGGAAATATTGAGTTCACCTTGTAAAAATATATTTCAAAAAGACTCACGAGGTCTGTGCCGGATATTACGCAGAAGCCTGGAGTACTAAGCGTAAATGCATGGATGCTTAGCAAGAAGCGAAAGTGCACTGCATCAGAAAGATCGAGGAATTTTCCTGGGCGGCTTTTGGAGCTATTGCCAGTCTTTTGCCCAGATTGGGACTGAATGGAGTATAACCTTGAATTTTGGATGGCAGTGTTGAAGTTAAACTTTGCCTTGAGAAACTTGGAATCCACGGATTCAATGTACTGCTCGAGGGCCTCTGCGTTGATACTGGCGGAAGATACAGAACACTCGGAGCTAGCAGGCCATGAGTTTGATAGTTTTTGAGGCACTTTTCCCCGGAAAGGAAGCTGTGATGATGTCAAGTTCAGCTGAGTAAGTGTGGGCAAGCTGGTATCGACGCCATGTACCCTAGTTTCGGGAGCTGCAACTGCCTCATTAGGGTTTAGACTTTCACTCGTATGCAGAGATCCCTCCAGGAACGATTTCTTGAATGTGGGGAACTGGTGACTCAATACTCCGTTCATGGCATCAAACTCGTTCTTGACCAATGAAGACAGCTTGAGGAACTGCTCAAAAGCCTTGGCATGAGGTTTTGGTATTGTAGGCGGCTCCGGCTTGGACACTCTTGGTCCCGGGTCGGAGCTTTTCCTCGATATGGGCGTTTTGATGCTTTCAGAGAGAAGCAAATCGCAAGCTAAGCCATTGGCCTCGCAGTTGTCACAGCCCTTGAGCTCGTAGTTGTCCAGAATCACACAACGAATGCGCTTGTTGCGGCACTTTCTGCAGCACTTGAAAGCCCTCTTACGAGTCTTGTAGTTGCTATCGAAAGCAGGAAACACGGAATGCTCCATGGCAGGAGAAGGTCGAGGGTCGAAAAACACGCGCTTTCACATTTGACGCAGAGGCGCCCCCGATGAGCCACTGATGTGGGGTAGTTAGCTTAGACAATGCATATGACAGGGGCGCATGCTTGCCCGTAAACGGCGAGCCCTGCGGGGAATACATGCAGCACATTCAAACGCCTACAGACCAGCGTGCGACAATGACCCGGGCTTCACGCGGGGCTAGAGGCACAAGAAGATATACAATACTCATCAAGGTGATAGTCCGTTGCGCGTGGGGTGGTAACGCAGGCACCCGTTATGCCCTGCATTTTTTCATGCATTTTCGCACTTGATGTAACTAGCTTTAGTTTATACTCACCATGTACCAACTCGCCAGCTTCAAGCATGACTCAATTTATAAAGTAAAGGAGAGATACTGGTTTTATGAAACAAGCCCGGACGCTTTCCCCGGTCAGGCCTTCGGCTTGGAGGTGGCCCAGATCTTACACCATTCGCAGTCCCAATACCAAGATATACTCATATTCAAGTCCGCCACCTTTGGAAACGTCCTTGTGTTGAACGGCATCATCCAGTGCACGGAGAAGGACGAGTTTGCGTACCAAGAGCTCATAACACATGTGCCAGTCATGAGCCACCCGCGGCCGTCCAGGGTGTTGGTGATTGGGGGAGGCGACTGTGGTGTGGTGCGTGAATTGGTCAAGCACGTTGGAAATGGCGTAGACCACATCACCATGGTGGAGATCGATCGCAAGGTGATTGACCTCAGCATTGAGTTCTTGCCCAATATGGCCAAATTCCACGACAACCCCAATGTGAACATCGTCATCCAGGACGGGTTCGAGTACTTGCAGAAATTGGAAGGCGAGAAGGACGAGCTCAAGTACGATTTGATCATCACAGACTCGTCGGATCCTGAAGGGCCGGCGGGCGAGTTCTTTGAGGTAAATTACTATAACCTCTTGAAAAACGCAATTAGAGGGAATGGAGTGGTAGTGATGCAGAGCAGCGAGAACATCTGGTTGAACCTTGACTACCTAACCGAGCTTATGAGTAAAGTCCGCAGAGTGTTCTCCAACACCGCATACTGCCAATGCTACATGCCATCATACACAAGTGGGCAATTGGGTCTCATTGTGGCCACGCCGGATCCAACGAAGGACTTACTGAAACCATTGCGCGTGTCTGACCTGGAAGACACTTTGTTCAGGTACTACAACTCCAAGGTACACGAGGCTTCGTTTGTGATACCTAACTGGGCCGCCAAGGCACTAGCTGATTGTAACTCCAAGCATCATTGATGTCGGCCACCCTTGGTGAATACCCCGGCACCCAAACTATGAGCCGCGCCGTTCACTCCGAGGCCCCATACCATGAGCCCCGCCACTATGAGCCCCGCCATGCACTACAAACCCCCTCCTTTCACCAACGCCGTTGGCAATATGGCACGCTATCAAGCGAAGTGTTACCACTGTAATCCTAGGTAGTTTTAATAGACGCGTTACCCGCTACATCTCCAAGCACCCTGGCTGGAAAGTCGGCCCCTGCAAATGCTCATCCGACCCTTTGCGGTCGCGAACGCCAACCATCACGTGACTTCTTCCACGACTCCCACCTCCCCGAAAAAAAACAACCAATTTTTACACTTCACACTACTACCACAACACGACCTTTGCAAGCCGGATATTTTGCACCCAATTTCCACGCACATGAGCCACGAAGAAGACTTCACCACAAATATCGACGAGCAGTTGCTCACCGCGGTGAAAAATCAAGTCAACGGTCATGAACTAGATGACTCTGATCGTACCAAGATTGAGGACAAAGATCTCGACCTGGACCACCACCTACTGAAGCTGCAGGAACAGAGGGCTGCTGAGGCTGCACAGGCTGCACAAGCACAAGCACAAGCACAGGCGTTGTATCATCACCAGCAACACCTTCATGAGGTTGAGGATTCCGAGTATAATATTCAAATTCCCGAGCCCATAATAGACTCCAGGCTGAAAATCTACCCCGTGAATGAAAACACCATAACTCATGATGGGAATTTGATTACACGCCCATTTCCGGAACAAATGTTCCATACTCGTGATGAACTCAATGAGTTTATTTCTGAATTTGCCAGGGATAACGGCTTTGGTATAGTCATTGCTCACTCCAATAAGAAAGCCATTTACTATACTTGTGAGCTCGGTGGACGCTATCGCCACAAGAAAGGCAAGTCAATCCAGCAACAGCAGGAGGAAGAGGCGGAAAGAGAGCTTAATGAGTCGGGGACTGCCTACGTTCTCGATTCCCATGCCAGGACGAAAAAATTACGATGTCCCTTCTCCATGACTGCCTCCTATCGCAAGTCCAACCTGATCTGGTCCTTGCGTACGACATGCAATGAGCACAACCATCCTCAGTTGGATCCTTTGTCAAACCATCCAATGTTGCGTAAGCGTTCAGATGAGCTCAATTTGATAATCTTGGATCTTTACAAGGTAGGAACCAAGCCCTCTCACATTGAGGCAAAAATCAAGCATCAGTTTCCAGACGTGTTGATTAAGCGTGAGGACATTTATAACGAGATCAGAGGCTACAAGAGAAAGCTCAAGAAGCAAAATAAATTCATGCCCGGCGGATTGGCCTCCAATGGTATAAAGAGACGCCGCAACGCTGCATCTTACCATGAAGTGATGGAGGGTGATGACGATGATGAACACGATGAAGTGTTGTCATATGAACTTGAGCGCCAAAGACAAGATGCGGAGTTACAGAGGCAGCTTCAGGCTGCTGAAGCGCACCACAGCCATCATCACCACCATGGCATTGCGCACCCGCACGCCCTCTCACATCACCCCCACTTGGATGAACAACAACTACAACATTATCAACACCAACTGCAGGCGCATGGTCTTCATGATAATGAGCAAAGTGATAGTACTGCTGCTGCTGCGTTCGCTGCGGTTGCCAACGCAGCGCGTTCGAACGAAGCCGGCGATTTATCGATAGACAACATCGATAGCAGGTTGGTTGGCGAATAACCCTGTAAATTAGTGTATATTATGAAAAAGGATAACAGACTTTTTAATGGACGTTTAATCGTGAGTGTTGAATTACCAACTAAAGCTACATAGTTTTCAAGATTTCAATGGCCCGTGACCTCTCCTCAAAGATTCGGGTGAGTTCACCCACTTTTCTACCACGAATCACGGGCAACCGTGGGACTTGGACTTCCTCTGAAGACTTTATAGCATGACGGTCTGGGGTTTCAGACTTTGTAGCATGACGTTCTGGGGTTTCAGACTTTGTAGCGTAAAGTTTAGGGGTTTCTTTATGCAATTCCCTTTTTTCAAATTTGTATTTCTGCGGCGGAAACTGAACCTGGATAGATGAAGAGCGGACATGCTTTTTTGTGCTTGATGTCTTGGTCTCGGGAGAAGGGGGAACTTCAGGTGGATTATTCCCGAGGGATTTCGCTTTGATTTCCTTTCCCCCGAAGGACCGGCCATTTTGTGAAAGACTGAAGTTTTCTTCAAAGGGATTCTCCAAAAGACCCTTATCCGCAGTGGTTTTAGGAGAATTCACGTACGTGGAATTGCTTTGAAGAGACGAGGAGGATATGTTGGGATCCAAGATGTTATCGTTATCAATTCTCAGTCCAAGGCTACGGTCCTCTTCTGAAGAGACGGCATCATCAACGGAGATGCTGTGCGACATATTATACAGCTCGTCAATGGCTGCACTCGGTAGATGATTTCCATTTATGATTTGCCGCACTGTCTTGAATTTGGCCAGATATCGGGGCCGTATACGATCCCAATGCACAATGACGTTCTTCAAGTACCTCACAGCCATGGATACTCTGTGTTGACTATGATGCGAGATGGGTTCATGAGTCAAAGAGTGGCTAAGACTTTTCAGAACCGACAATGGGGTGTGTTTGGTTGTCTCAGCAGCGAGGACGATTTTGGAACAGAGACTTAAGACTTGGAAAAGAACAGCATTCTTGTGGTCCCGCTCCATGAGCTTCAGAAATATTTTCATTGTGTAGGCAAAATCATCTTTCATGGGTAATTCGATGCAGTCAACAGGCAATAATGGCTCCGAAACCTCGGCTAGAATTTTCTTGAAACAGGATGCAATGCAGTTGAGGTCCCAATCATTGACCCAGATAAGCTGATTTCTCATTAAACAGAGAAATAAAATGTCCGTGTTTAACTTTTTACCCGGTTTGTGGAATATAAGCTCGACTTCCTGAGCATAAATATCGATTATATGAAAGAGCTGGTAGAAATGGTGGTAGAATAACGGGCTCAGATGCTGCAGGTAATCAGTAGATGGCTTTATAACTGGATTGATTGGGCTATGCAACTTTAATGTGGGGGATAGTGTCACCTGACAGTCGTGTCGATATATGTTTAAGGACAATTTGAGATGGACAATATTCACATAATTCGAGAGCTCGGACAAGGAGTCACAACTGATTAGAAAGTGCTTTGCGGTGGGAGGGTTGCGGAACCAGTTTTGGAGATTTAGATTGTTTAGACTTTTCCGGGAGATAAGGAAATTAGAGAAAATCTGGCAAATGGACTTGACAAACCAGCTCTCATGTACAGCAATTATTTTGTGGAGATTCTCGACATTGGAATTCATGGAAGAATTTTGAGTCAAAAATGCCTTGAGGAATGATATGCCCCACACCCAATTGATTTTATTAAGGCCACAACTAAACATGATCACCACGTAGGGCTCCTGTGGAATCCGATTCATAAGGGTGGGAACGAACAAATCATAGTTTATGTCTTCGGGGACGGGTAGGAACGATGTGTCGAAAACATATATGGGAAGGTTAGTGTATGCATCCGTGATATCGGTCTTGTAGAATATGCGTTCCATTCTGAGTAAGGGGCGAGAGGGCAGACGCCGGAGGAAAGCGCGTACAAGGAAGGTTTCTCGCTAGAGCACGCTTGTCAAGCTGCAATGTATTTAGCGTGTGGAAGAGCAATTTGTTTTGGCTGCACTTACGCGTGAGTGATGTTAACACAGGTCTGGGTCAGACTGGGGTGTTCGCATTCGCGCTTGCACGAAGGCTTGGTAAAGCGAGGCCGGAGCCCGGCCAAAAGGCTGGATTTTTAAAAGCCTAGACACACATGTGATTGTCCCAGATTGGGAAGTCATGGACTCTGTTCATTCCTTTTTTTTTTTCAACGCTAGTTCTGTTTACGGAATTGCTGTATTCTGAGCTTACTACACTCCAATGCTCTGATGCCTACATTCTCCAAATGCGCTCGTTGCCGTCAGAAAATTACAAATCAAAAGAAACAAAAAATCCAAATTACGGCACTTGTAAATAAAACCAGCTTTATTTGCTCGGAGGTTCCCTACCTGTGAACGAACCTGACTAGGCCAAAACATGGCCTCCACGCCTGCCATAGAATGCGTGTCACGTGACCTGCGCTTGTTTGCCACACTCGCCGCTTCCATTTGTCGATCCTCACCATCACCTATTAGTATAGAATACAATCATGGCTCCAGTGCAAGACCTGAGTCAATCCACGGAGGTGGCAACTACAAAGCCGAAGCAGGCCTCTATCGACAAAGAGGAGCTTTCGGAAGAAGATCAGAAGTTGAAAGATGATTTGGAGGCGTTGGTCGAGCGCTTGAAGGAACCCGGCCAGAGCGCTGTGGTCTACAACGAAGCATTGGGCTCGATGAAGACTTTTATCAAGGATTCAACATCCTCTATGACTGCAGTTCCTAAGCCCTTAAAGTTCTTAAGGCCATTTTACGGCGATTTGACTGGCTTATACGAGACTTGGTCCAAGGCCGAATTTTCCTCCACGCTTATTAGCCATTTAACCGATATCCTATCTGTTTTGGGTATGACAAGCTCTGAAGAAGATGTTGCAGACACTCTCAAGTACAGGTTGATCTCCGGCAGTGACACCATTGCAGACTGGGGCCACGAGTACATGCGCCATTTAGCCCTTGAGATTGGCGAGTCATACCAGGAAAGCCTCGGCTCCAATGAGTCTTATACCACCTCTTTGATTGAATTGTCTTTAAAGATTGTTCCATATCTTTTGAAGAACAACGCTGAGGCCGATGCCGTCGATTTGTTGACGGAGGTAGAGAGCATCGAAAAGTTGCCTCAGTTTTTGGACGACTCTACTTATGCTAGGGTTTGTCTTTACATGGTCAGTTGTGTGCCACTTTTAGCTCCTCCCGATGACTTGTCGTTCTTGAACACCGCGTTCTCGATCTATCTCGCTCACAACCAACTCACTCAAGCTTTGATTTTAGCTATCAAGTTGGATAGCGAGGCTTTGATCAATCAAGTCTTTGAAAGCACCGATGATTATGTGATCCATAAGCAGTTGGGTCTTATTTTGGCCTCGCAGTTCAACAGATATACTTATCCTGGTGACAAAGAAGGTATACAAGAGACTATTTCCAATGTCAAATTACCGGAGTACTTTGCATACTTATCCAAAGAGCTTAATTTGTTAGACCCAAAGGTTCCCGAAGATATTTACAAGTCTCACTTGGAGGATTCAAAGTCTTCATATGGCTCTGGCTCCATTGATTCTGCCAAGCAAAATTTAGCGGCGTCTTTTGTCAATGCTTTCACCAACGCTGGCTATTGCAACGACAAATTAATTTTACAGGCTGGGAAAGATGAGACCAAGTCATGGATTTATAAAACCAAAGGATCAGGAAAGATTTCCTCAACTGCTTCTATAGGTTCTATTTATCAATGGAACATAGATGATGGTTTGCAAGCATTGGATAAGTACACTTATTCAAATGAAGACGACATAAAAGCAGGTTCCCTTTTGGGTATTGGAATCGTATCGGCTAACATACATGATGATGCAGAGGCCGCTTTGGCCTTATTGCAAGAGTATGTTACCTATCCCAAAAAGGCAATGCAATCATCGGCTATCATGGGTCTTGGAATAGCATTTGCTGGATCCGGTAATCAGGAAGTGATGAATTTGTTGTCTCCACTAATTGGAGACACTAACATGCCTATGGAAGTATCCTGCTTAGCGTCATTGGCTCTTGGTCTAGTCTTTGTGGGCACTTGCAATAGTGACATTACTTCTACCATCTTACAAACTTTCTTAGAGCGTGATGTGTCTCAATTGAACAACAAATACATCAGATTCTTGGCTTTAGGTGTTGGTTTTTTGTACATGGGAAAGACCGAGAAGATCGACGATGTCTTGGATATTATTGATGCTATTGAACATCCCATTAATAAGACCTTGAAAGTGTTGGTAAACATTTGCGCTTATGCTGGAACAGGTAATGTTTTGCAAATACAGTCCTTATTACAAATGTGCTCAGCAAAGCCCAAGGATAATTCTGCTGACATGAAAGTAAGCGAGGATGAAGAAGAACAAAACTCCGACGCCATTATGTCAGAAGTCAAAGATGCTGAATCTTCAAACGAAAAGACAAGGGAAGACGATAGTTCTGAAGTTAAAGAAGAAGAAGAGGAAGTAGAAGAAGAAGAGGAAGAAGAAGAGAGAGACGAGGAAGGGGAATTGTATCAAGGATTTGCTGTGATGGGTCTAGCATGCATTGCGATGGGAGAGGATATTGGCCTGGATATGGTTATTCGCCACTTTTCGCATTTGATGCATTACGGCAACCCTATGATCCGCAGAGCTGTTCCTTTGGCCATGGGCCTCGTTTCCGTTTCGAATCCCCAAATGAAGGTCTTTGATACACTCTCTCGTTACTCGCATGACCCAGACATGGAGGTATCGCAAAATGCTATTTATGCCATGGGATTGGTTGGTGCAGGAACCAATAACGCAAGATTGGCGCAGTTGTTGAGACAATTGGCACAATACTACTCTAAGTCTCCAGATTGCTTGTTCATGGTGAGAATTGCTCAGGGCTTGTTGTACTTGGGCAAGGGCACCCATACATTGACTCCATTCAATTCTGAAAGAAGTATTATGAACAAGGTGTCTTTAGCTTCTTTGATGACTATTTCGGTTGCCTTACTAGATCCCAAAGATTTCATCTTGAACGATACGATGTCAGAAACAACACATCAATTGTTGTATTTCTTGACTCCCGCGATTAAACCAAGAATGTTGGTGACAGTTGACGAGGAGATGAACCCTATCAAAGTCAACGTGCGGGTGGGTCAGGCCGTCGATGTTGTCGGCCAAGCCGGAAAGCCTAAGACTATCACAGGCTGGGTTACGCAAGCTACGCCGGTATTGCTCAATCACGGCGAAAGAGCCGAGTTGGAGAACCCTGAAGAGTGGATCAGTCTATCCCACAGCTTAGACGGAGTGGTGATTTTGAAGAAAAACCCTGAGTACATGGAGGTTGATACCTAACGCGAGCCGGGGAGATTGACCGCTTAGCTAATTCATTACGAGAAGAGAGTCTAGTAGAATTGAAGTGTATTGTGTATTTAATGTAGATGTCCGGTGCGGCCGTGCATTGACACTACTTGAATTCAGGGGCCTTTCCCGCCATCATTAAACCGACGATAAGGCCGAAGAGACCCAAGACCGAACCGAAGATCTCGATGACCAAGATCTTGACGAATAAGGAGGAGTCTGCAGCGTCACTAATTGCCGCCGTGGAACCCGTAATTCCTACGGCGATACCACACAACAAATTGGAGAGCCCGACGGTTATTCCTGCCCAAAATAATGCAAAGCCAGTATATAAGTTCTCCTTGGTGTACAAAGAAGTCTCGGGCACATTCGACACCTTCGCGGAGAAGACAATGGCCATGATCAAGCCGTAGATGGCCACCACCTCACAGAAAATAATGGAAATCAAATTCTTGGTGGTGATTCTAGGTGCCTTCACACCGGCCCCGAGAATGGAGGTGCCCGTGACGAAAATACCCCAGGCCGCACCCACCACTGAAAACCCTATACATGCAGCAATCCCCAAGTTGGCCCACATGTATGGCGAGGTCGTCTCTAGAAATTCCCCGACATTAAAAGACTCGCCCTCGCCTTGGAAAAGAAGGTAACCTCCCACGGTTAGGAGGGTGGTGGCGATGATTGCTTGTGTGGCCGCCATGTTCTATTTGAGAATCGAGTACTAAGTGAGATTATCGACGATATCTTCGATGCTGGATGTACGGGTGCAAGGGTGCATGGTGGGTGCCTCGTCTCAGTTGCAGCAAATACCCTGAGCTCTGGGTACGCTTGGTTCACGTGAAGGTCAAAGGAACTGCTCCCGTCGCCCTTCATTTTGCCTAGATACTTTGAGGTCATTGAGGTGTCCACGAGGTCTCGTCCACTAAGCTCCAAGAGATCCATTGCCGTTGCACTAGTGCAATCCATAAGGATGCAACACGCGCTCAAGCGAGCAGGCTAATGGATTGCTGCGGCAGCCGTGATAATGAAGCCTCGTGGAGCTTCTTGAATCCATGGAATCTCCTGTCCACCTTATGGTCTTGTGGACCAAGCGCGCCTCTTAGCACACACGGTAGGATTGAGCGTCACCGTAACTTTCGCGGAAGGGTGGGGTCATTAGTTTCCCATGTTGCAAATGTGTATTTGGGGTGGTTGTCTCCATCGTCCTACGACCTCTCTAAATGCAGCCATACCCGTTTCTTGATGTTAGGCCACAGTTGAAGAACTCCTCAGCCCGGAACGAGCTCTCAATATATGATGGAAACCGCGAGCTAAACCTTGCCCTCTCCTCCATCTCGTGCCCGAACCCTCTTGAGGTGCTGCTGGCACACCTTCCCCAGCTGGCTTGTAAATCCCTGGACGGTAAGAAACCTGCTGGTGATGTGGGTGATGAATATCAATATTACTGTGATGGTCAGTCAATAGAGGGTCATCCTGCATCTTGGTGCCCCACTGATATTCCTTTAACCTGCTTCACAGAGGTTCCTGCTGTCCGCACACACAAGCCGCCATGTTTAAACTACGAGCCGGCCGGCGAGCGGGTGTTGCTGTGTCATGTCTTATTATATGCTCAATCTGCTACCTGTTGTTTTATAGGAGCAACGTGCACGTGGCTCAGCAAGATTCGACCCCACTGCTCGAGGCAATGAGCAAAATGTATCCCGAAAAAACCCACAGCGTGGTCAAAGTGTCGGACCTGGTGGAGGACAGGGAATTTCAACGAACCGTCTACGTCAACACGGACAACCCTTCGAGTGGAGGTGAGTCGCTATTGATCATCTCCTCCATAGGGAATGAGCGCTCCTTTGGAGCCTCCAGAACATTCAAAGACTTCTTCACGACAATCCAGACATTGGACTATGACCCCAAGATGGTAAACTTCGGCTTCAATTGTGCCTCCCAAAACTTGTTCGACTCCATTATCGCTTTCTTCGATGAGTTTATTCAATCAGAGACCCCTTTCCCATATGGCAGAGTCACGGTCACCTATGCATCGTTCATGGGAGAGAGCTTCAGCAGGTCGAGTCATGCACCTCGCGTGCAGAGAGCTCGCCGAAGAAGTATAGCCCGTGCTCGGAACTTTGCAATTGCCAATTCGCTCATCAACGAGAAGTACACGTTGTTCTTGGACGCGGACATTGTGAACTTCGTGAATACTGATATGGTCCGGTATTTTGTCAACTCGGGTAAAGACATCATTGTGCCAAGAATAACCAGGGGCTCAGATATCGACTATGATAAAAATTCTTGGAGAGGCCAAAGAGTGCTGCCCAGCGCCAAGGATTATGAGATCATGGACAAAAATAGATGGGAAAGCTTCAAGTTCGTTCCCCATGATGAGACTGACCGCATGTTTCATCTACGTGACCACTACGTGCTGGTCGAAACACTAGACCAGTCGGACCCCAAGAGAAGTCTAGACTACCTTGAGGAGTTGGATTCAGTTGGGGGTGCGGTTCTCTTTGCCAAGTCTGTCATATATCAGCAAGGAATCCAATTTCCTGTACTTAATATCATCGGCACTACTTGGGAAAGACTAGAGGGTTTCGACGGAATCGAAACCGAGGGATTGTGTTACATGGCTCGAGTTCTCGGATACCGCTGTTACGCCATGCCCAACTTAGTGGCCCAGCATTATCATCGCACATTATTGAATTAAGACATTGCCAGAGATTTCTATGCGCAATAGAGATCTCTTGCTTCATTTTATTAATTGGATTATTCGTAACTGGCACATTGTTGTTGGAGAAAGGACATTCTTGTAGCTGCTATGATTGGCATTAGAATCCCCTGGTCAAAGGAATGTCATCTGTTGGTTAAGGTGGTATTGATCGCTTACTGCCTGGAGAGATACACAGAACAAGATAGCCTTTTCCGCTCGAAACATTACTCGCCAGACAGACTTGATAATTTTGAAATCGGCAAAGTCACCGGTGGGCATTTCACTATCGGCGCTATCGGCCCTCTGCCTTTTACCGGCCGGAGGCGAATCTGTATTATCATAAAAGTCTCGGAACCAATCCCGCTTGAGAATTATGGAATTGATGGTAACATTGGCATCCTCCAATTTACAGGGAATGCACAATTTCCTGCATTCTTTATCTTCATAATCTTTTTTAAGCTCAGGAAAGATCTGGCCTATTTTGGAAGCAACCCTATTCGTAAACACTGCAAAGTTTTCGGAGAGCCTCCTATTGATGATGAGCTTAATGTCCGAATCAGGGCGAGAATCTATTTGCACCAATAAGGGTCGCTGCGGCTCGTTTTTTATGTAAGGCCGTGCATAGAGAATGGGCCGCTCGTCCGTGAAGCCCGTGGATAGGTTTGTCAAGCCCCCCTGAACAATGCTATTCAAGCCCAATAATATTTCCTCCTTTTGCATAAACGGGTCTCGGAGAATTTTATGACTCAAGATGATTTGCTCGAGCTGCAAAAACCTGTAATATCGACACTCTTTCGTCAACAACTCCCTGTGCTCCGTGTCTCTTATCACCAAATGATTGCCCCATAAGAGCTCTAAAATATCTGAAAAAAGGATAGGGGAGCGGTTGGCTTGAAAAGTTGCCCGCTGAGGAGGCGGCCTTGTCAGGGGCATCTTCGACTTGAGTAGTTTGATATCGTTAGTCATGTTCTCCCACATCACCAGGAAAAAGTTGGGGTAATTTCCCGGGAGAGACACTAGGTGGCGGGGAATCTTGAACATCTTGCCGCCAACATTGGCGATCATGGGCCCGTCATTGAGGACTTTCTGAAGCCGTTTCAAGCAGAAGTAGTGGGAGTCTTGCCAGGTATGTACAAACTCACTTTCGGTCTCAATGATGATGTGATAGCCTTGAAGATGCATGTATATCTTCTCGAATATTTGGGGACTTCGATCAATGAAAAGCACCTTATCAGCGTTTTCGGCTTCTCCAAAAAATTGGGTGAAGTATGAAGGTGCATCCGACAGCAACGAAGCACCGGAAACTTTGAAGAGCTTGTATCCGATCTGGATGGCGTAGATTGCGTCGTGGGGCAAAATCTCGGGGATATTGATGTCCACCTCGTCGAGGATCTCCATTCTCTTTTGGACAATACCCCAGATCCGCCCCGATGAAAGCTGCGGACATGCTCGGCGGGTTGCCTGGACCAAAGGCATTCTGCAGGTTTACGCGCAACAGGATAAGACAGAGGGGGCCTTGCCAGGATGGGGATGTGCCAAGTGCGGGCAAAGTTGACGCTGGAATCACGAGGCTATTTCTATTCGAAGTGCCTGCTTCCATGCCTCCTCGATCTCGCAATTTTGATGGATGCTGGACGTGCCGAAGCCGTAAGCTCAAATGTGATGCTACTCGCCCCAAGTGCCTCCGGTGCGCCAAAGCCAACCTCGTGTGCAAGGGATACAACATTGTGTTAGTGTGGGCTGATAATGTGACGATTGGGGAAGATAACGAAATGATGTTTGTGCCTATGGGCAGAGACACTGAGACCCAGAGAGACAGCGGCTCCCTGCGAAGAAATGTGGACCTAGTGAAGTTTCCTCCGACCATGATTTACGACACCTATGAGGAGCTCAACAAAGCCGTGTCTCAGTTTGACACCATTGGTGGGGTGAAAAGTCGCTCTTTTCTGTTGGGTCCTTTCAGCGTGTACCCGATTCTCCTGGACACGCCTAGGGAGTCCTCGACCATCAGCCAAAAGACACCTAACGAAGCCACGATCAAGACTAGAAAGCGCCCACAAGAACTTGTTGCACTATCGGGTGCAAATCTGAAGGGAAAGAAAAAGCTGCTTCTGGAATCTGAGATTGAATTGGACACCGCTTCGCAGGAACACATTTCCTCGCATCATAGGGGAAGCTACAAGCAACATTCTCCGTCCAAGGGGGCATTGGCCGGCGAGTTTGCAAACCGTCCGCGCAGCTCTTTGGATACAGATTCCGAAGGATCATTGCCCTCCTTGACTGATAACGCATATGTGCACTACGAGCTTTCGGAGCTCACCAAGCTCACGGTGTTGGCCATCAAGGGCCTGCGGTATAAGTTCAGCGAGCAGGGAATGCTCCACATCTTGTATCCCAATTTCTTTCCGAACATAGAATCAGATAATTGGAAACCATCCAGCGATATCTTGCTGTCTTGCGTTCTTCGAAACGATACTGGTCAAGTCGTTCTTTCTCCAATATTGCACACCGTAATGGCTTACTTGCAGAGTGGAGTGCTTGCATTCACCCGTGTTTCCCGTTCAATGAGCTGTTGGAATACACTTGTGATTCCGTTCTTGAAGCAAATTTTCTTTGATGTTGTCCTCGAAGAGTATCCCGCACACAAAGGCTGGCAGAATCTCATAATACCAAAAAATCTCGATGAAGTGCCGAGGAATTTACTAATACGAAACATTAAACTTGCCATATTCTGTCTTGCTATATCCATCAGCTTTTACGTCAAGTCTCTTTCCGGCTCTCGCACGGAAAGCAGTCCGAACTCCTTTCATGTGAACGACGATTTGCGAAGAAGCATCGAGCTCAGAAAATTTGGCATCAACATACTCAACTACCATTTGGATGAGTATCATGATAATTCAAAACCTGCTCCAGACGAAGGTTATGACTGCTACTTTCTTTTGGCTCTCATTCTACAAATCCAAGCTGATAAGATTTTCGAGGTCTTTGAAAACTTTGAGCTCATTTACGCCATTGGTGATTTCATCTTAAAGAAGCCCGTGCCCCATCACAAGCATATGTCTCCCGTGGAGCGACACTTACGAAGAATGTTCCACATTCTCAATGTTTTTTATGAATCCACCCAGGCAATTAATTTATTCAATTACTCTATACCAGAGAACGACAAGAAATCTAAGTACCTGGACCTCAACGAGAACTACGACCTTACAGGGGATGTTTCCAATGACGAAGATGATTCAAGTGTTGCTTCAGATGCTGACTCCGAAGTCATGGACTTTGAAAGTAATGTGAATGTTGCGTCTAGTAACAATTCCTTGGGTGCTCTTTCTTTAATGGTGAATTTCGCCTCAAAACGCCCAACCCCCAAGGCAGAAAGTTTCTCCGATATCCAAGCCTTATATGCCCAGATGAATGAGCTTCCTGAAGGGAGGCCACTCAATTCCGGCTCCCCAAGCCCGATCACTCCCAGAGAAAACAACGGGTCCATCTATTTGGATATTGGCATCCCAAAATCCTTAATACAGTTGTTTTACGAAACCATTCAACTCACCAACCACAAGAACGTGTTTAAATCCACAGGCGTTACGCCTCGAAATTTCCCACGAATATGTGCAGAAATTCAGGACCGAATTGTTAGCTGGAGAGTGGAGTCTCATTGGAGATTGTATGAAAACGAATACAATCCTGTATCGAATGTGACAACAAGGATCTTTCTCTCCGATTTTCATCAGGGGCTATATCACAATGTGATATCTTTCCATAACGCATTGAAGGTATACTTCAAACGCCTCATCCTAGATTTACCCAATGAAAGGTACCAGAGCCACATAGAAGCATGCTTTAGTTCGATGAGACAATTGGTTGCGTTGACGCAGAAGCTTAAGACAGAGAAAAAGAGTATTCAGTTTCATCCTTCCTTCTGGCCTCTTCTAATATGTGGATGTGATATTGACACTGAAAACCGTCCGGATCTCAAAGAAGCATGCCAACAGTTATGGAAATCCCCTTGCTTCAACCCTCATAACAATTGGAGATCTAAGCAAATTTTGTACGAGGTGTGGCACAGACGCTTGGAGAGTAAAGAATCCCATGGGTTTATGGATATGATCCGAGAATGGGCCATCGTGTTGAGTTTGGGCTGATGCATCACTCCGTATACTCCTCAGTACGGGCTAACAGGTTGGACTTGTGGACATACAGAACGTGCTCGAACTTACCGTTTGCAATCTTCATCTTCAAGAAATCAATGAACGCGGGGGTGAACTGATCGGTGCAGCCCTCATAAGTGGCAGGAATTTTGGCTTGTACTCTGCGTGAGTATATGATATCAACAAAAGGGAAGAAGCAGACGAACAAAGCCTTGATAAATAAGGCAGTGCTGAACGGCCGAGTTGAAAAGTTGTCGTTGATGTTTCCGTTCAATACAATATTCACCAAGTTTCTTTTGAAACCTAGCGAAAAGGGCCTGTCTTTTACATGGATTGGAACCACGACCCTGGTGTCGTGGTGGGATATGTTGATGAAGCGCTTGCCGGTTTCAACACGAGGCACCTTTCCTGTGCACCACCAGGGCCGATCGGATTTGATTGACTCCTTTTCCGTATATCTGCGATAAACGCGGGCGTCTTTCGCCGCCATCTCATCAATGGTGAGAATGTTCACTGCCATGTTCAAGAACACCATTGCATATAATGTGCAAACCATTGACATCATGAAACTGACAAGAATGAATGTGGCAATATAGTGGGGCAATTTGGACGGGTTCCGGCGCAAAACGGTGATTTTCGAGGCGGCCGTCAACGTCAAAATAATCACAAGGTAGCCTCCAAACATCTGAAGGAACTTTATGAAGGCCAAGTAGTTGTCCCTACCAATGGCCGTTCCAATCCACATGCAGTAATGGTCGAACTTGGGCACACATTTGTCAACGTCTGTCAGGTGGAAGGTTCGATTAGGCTTGAGGTTGCGGCATCGCGTGCACCAGAATGGGTAGCCTTGCTCATCACATGGAAATGCATAAGGAACCTTCAGACTCGCCGGGTCATTGAGGCCGTATAAGTCGAATGTTGGAAACTTGGGGTATGAGCCGCATCCCAAACGGAAAATGGCGGCCCAGTAGATGAAGAGCAGCATCTGTAGAAGGCCCATCATCACCCACAGCACAAGCGCGGCGACTCTTCTGTAGCGTAGATAGTACTCCTGGTATACGATAACATAACACGAGGAGTAATTGAGATATGCAAGACAACATAACACAAGCGCCGGAACGAGTTTTTTCACTTTTCGTGTGGCTTGATGTAGGAGCATATTACGGGGCCGCAAGTTTCAGTATAGTGGTGGGAGGCGTTCATTGGTAAGGCGGGGCAAGCATCCGTACATCAGGTGGAGCGAAACGTGCTAAGCAAAGGTGATATGCGCAGCCGGTTTGACATTGACTCAAAGACGACACGGGTTTGTTCACAACACCAAGGAAAAAAGCAGGGCAAAAAGAAGTGGGGATTTCTGGCGTTTGCTTACAGCAGGCAGCATCACCGAAACAGGAAGGACTGGGCACGACACTCGGAATCCGAGTAATTGCGCGCAATCAATCATTGCGAAGATCACTCACTAGGAAAGCCTCCATCTATACGATGACGCGATAATCAGATAGGTATTGAGACGCAATGATTGCGGTCACGCAAAAACGTCACCTAGGTTGACGGAGACTAAGATTTGAGCATTGGCGCGTCACTATGCACAAAAGCTAGTGGCACGGATTTACGAAGGGCGCCGTCGAGGAACGTTCACTGGCACCGCACTAAGAAGGGCGGCCAGGAAGCGAACGTTTGCCCCCCCCCCCACGCACATGCGGATTACGGTCCCGCATCTGCCAGCGGGTACAGCCCATCATGAGAGCATACTGTGATAATCGGGAAAGTCGGGCCTTATGCATAAAGTACCTGTGGCTCACGCTGGAGTGGAGCAAGTAGAGTCGGAAGCTCGCGCAGCAACTGGCCTGACTGATCCCCACAGAAGAATGGTTCCCCAGCGTCGCGTCCTGCAGCGAGCAACTTGCATTGATGTGGGGGCTGATGCGGTAAATTGCGAAAGTTCGCTGACTTTAGAGCCACGCACCTTTTAACATGGGTGACATTTTTCCGGGGCTAGTGCGTTGGACAACCGTACCACCCGCCTTGGTCAAGCACGGGATGCAACCCCAGTGCACTCTGGCGCCATGTCTTGCTGTGAAATGACCTCGATTCCGCGTTTTTCCGGGCCGCCGGTATTTTGTCTACCGGACCCGCAGCTTGCCCCGGCGACCCCGCTGCCCCCCTCCCCCCCTCGCTAGGAACCTCTGCTGTTCTCAATTTTCGGGAATTGGGCTCGGCCGGTGGGGTTCAGAAGTCGGGCCCAAACTGGCAATCTTGAGCAGTGTTTTTTCTTGCAACAGTGCTCGGCCCTCGTTCGTGCGCTCTCCGCTATACCCAGCACCCGTTCAAAGTAAGCCATTGACGCACAAGCGCTTGTTTCGTGTACGGAGAAAATATAATTCCGGGACTGTAGGTGCGCCCTGAAATGTCTCCACTATTCCAGAAACAGCTATACATTTCGCTTTTCCCCCACCACCGTCTCTCTTCTTCGTGGTGCGTCGAGTATCTGGAAATTGCGCACCTTCCTTTTGGCACACCCTCACCCACTAGGCCCCTTTGCCTGACTGCATACTCATCTGAGGCACTGCCTGTTGTTTTCTTTGTTGGGGTCTGCATTCCACCCGCCCCACTGATCGCCCGGTTAACACTGTCTCGAAACCGGCCCGAAACGCTTAAAACCAATGCAGGTCAATTCGCCCGACTCACCGTCGAACGAGGTCGCGTCGGATGGTTCCGAGAGACGAGATGCCCCCAGAAAGAGGTCCAAAGTGTCTCGAGCATGTGATGCGTGCCGCCGCAAAAAAGTACGTTGTGATGCCGAGTTTCTGAGTTCTATCCTGAAGGTAACCAAAATCTGTACCAACTGCTCGAAGGCCGGCGACAATTGCTTGTTTTCCCGGGTTCCTTTGAAAAGGGGGCCTTCGAAAGGGTACTTGAAAGACTTGAGTGATCGCTTGGAAAACTCCACTGTCAATTCCAACTTTGCCGACTCCTCTTTGACGAGGCCCAGACTGAAACTGGTGGATGTCGCTGGATATTCTGCCTTCTCCCCAAACGGGCTGAATAAATTATCTCCAACGCCTCTCTCGCCCATGTCCAGCAGCGCCCAAGTGAAGCCGCTTCTACATCGTCTCAAGTTCCAAACAAACTCGGGTAACAAATCGCCCATTATTCTTCCTCCATTGCTCGGAGGCCAGACGGGTATCAACTTCAATCCTCACATCCCATATAGAAGCCCACCGAATATGATGGGTGTAACGCCTCATGGCGTCGAATCCCCCGATTCACGGCTTGTGGGACCTCTCTGGAAAGTGCCTTACGAGATGCCCTCCTCAAGTGCTGCTGGGCTGAACAGCTCATCTCCTGGTGCTTTCAATGGCGACGACCTCGACAGTCGAAGATCATCGGTCGATTCTATTAGCTCAGTTCTGACTGTCGGTTCCAGGTCGCGCATGACCCCATTCCATACCTTGGGTCTACAAGGCGCAGACGAAAGTCCCTGTGATGGGGTCAGTAAAACCAGTGCTAACTCCCCCCGAAATTCTGTCTCATCTCTTTCTTCGTTGAATGGCCGAATGATGAAGAACCTCCAACTCAACAGCGAATCCCCGGATGCGCCTTTTGACCCCAACATGCAGAGACCCCTAGCCTCGCCCCACGGCTTCATGGGGATGAAACCCCTCCCTAACAGTGAGAAGCCAAGCCCCATGGCCGATATAAAACCAGCAGCCCTTTCGACTGTTTGCCCCATTCCGCTCAATTCTTTGGATCATAATCTCACCGTCTACTATTCTCAGTTTCATTCGGGCTTTCCCGTCTTACCAGCTGACCGATCATTATTGCACCAAGCTTTATCTGAGTTGCTGTCGGTATCATCCATATGCCTAGAAGTGGCTCAGCTATTCAACGCTGCTTTGAACAACCTCATCAACTACCAATTCATCACCCCAGAGGCATCTAAGCACCTACTACTTCGAGCCCTCAGTATCTACCCGCTTCAGATGTATACGCCTTCTTTGAGAGAAAAATTCTCAATTATTTATACCGCCTCGCTTGTATTAATCAATTTTGCCACTGCTTTACGAGGCGAAAACCTACCCCTTGGCATCTCGCTGGCACTTGGGATTTTCAACGAGATGAATATTTTAAAGGATTTTCGGAAAACACCTGTCTTGTCCCCCCAGATGGAGGACATCCGAATCTATCTCCCTCATCTCCACTTGTGTCTCGAAGTTTTGGACTCGTGCTTTTCGCTAAGCTTTGGAAAGCAGCATCAAGCGCCCAGTTTTTTGCTTGCGAGTTCCGATGTGCTCAAAAAAGCCTATACTGAGGCATTTTCAGGCACATGGTATGCCAAAAACTTTCCAATTGCAAAGCTGTTGAGAGCTTTGGTTGAGTTCAAAGATGAGAACGCAGATCTAGACACCAGAAAGGCACAGAGCTTACTGCTACTTTTGATGATGCCTGAACAAGACCCCGAGTTCGGCAACTTCAGTCATCTTTTCAGCACTTTACTAAATGAGACATATGTTCTCCATGATTTTCTTTCCGAGGTTGCCGAGTTTCTAAATATCAAAAAGGAAAAGTTGCAGGATGACGACGATGAGATTGCTGAGCATATCCACGATTATCACTTGAAAACAAGCCGGCTTGTCAAAAAGTTGAGTCAGTCAATCCTCAATTATGCAAACTATGTGTCAACGCTGTTTTACCAATCCAGGTCACCCAATGGAACAGACTTGAGCGAGTTCAACAACCCTTTTTTTAATATCAGCTACAGCCGAGCATTGAACCTGATAAGGCTCAGCAAGAAACTCATTGATTTATTGACTAATTATGTCAAGGACAATGAGCTATTCACCAGGTCGCTTAAGATTAACAATAATCTCTCAATAGCGTTTAATCTCTTGATAGGGAACCTCAATAACAGTTTCAATAATGTTACCAATGCAAAGAGCGTTCTAAACGAACAAAGCAAGTCCAATACGGCGTCGCCAAGTCCCATCGGAATATATGGGCTTGGAATCTCCTGCATGAATTCCTTGTCGAAAAAGGTCTTTGATTTGAGCTTTAACGAGGTGGTGAGTGCTGCCCCATGTGCCAATGGGTCTAAAGGAACAGACTTGAAGGCTTGGGCCGCGGAAATCCTCGCTATTCAGAAGACATACGTCCAAGACGACTTGCAGGATGGCTGGTTGTAAGCATTGGGCGCATGCCAAGCGAGTTATATGTTACGAGTAATGAATCACAATATTTATTTGAGTTTTGCTACCACGAACAGTTCAGTGATCATGTAAACGTTTCCAATTCTAGTCAATTTTGATCTGGGAGTAAATCTTGAGAACAAAGAGAAGATTGCTTAAGAATCCAATCGAGCCACACACCAAGAAGACTATGAAGGATATAATTGCAGAGTATCCAACGAATAAAACCAAGGATGGAAAGCCCGAGAACGCAGCGTCCTTCAAGAAAAACAACGAGTGGATGAAAACGTAGATGGAACAGCCGCCGCCGATGAAAAAGGACTTCCATTGCCATTTGTAATTCTCCCCACAGAGAGTATAGTAAATTGACAAGACCGAAATCAAGCTGGTGGTCAAGGTCATCAACACAAAGCAGAAGAATAAGAAGCCAAACATGTAAAAAATCCTGTTGAACCAGATAGACGAATAAATAAAATACAACTCGACAGCAATAGAGCCAAAGGGGAACAAGCCGGCCATAATAGTGGCTGGAATTGTTCTCAAGTACCAGGTTTGGGGAGGGACCTGTCTGGGGATCTGGTTTGTTCTCACAGGCACCGATAAAAGGGAACGTTTGGACTGCAATATGGAACCGGCAACGGACAATGGCAAGGATATGGCAAACCAAATTACAATGATGGCAATCATTGTTCCGATGGGAATTGCGCCTGAAGATTGCACCGAAATCAAAAAGAAGTTCAAGAGGATGAACGCGGCGAACACAATTCCGGGAACCAAAACCGGAGTCAAAACCATGTTGAGCTTCCAGTTTTCGCCGCCAAGGAATCTGTATAAGTAACCACTCACGTACGAGGAAATGATCCCAAAGAAGATAAAAAGGATAAACATAAAGGTAGACAAAGCACCTCTGTTGGATGGAGATAACAAACCAAGCAATGCAAACAAGATGGTAACAAGCACCATGCAGAAGATTTGAGCACCACTTCCAACAATAACGGATAACAACATCCTATTTGGAGGGGACCTAAATACATCTCCATAGACCAATTTCCATCCGTTCTCGTAGGCAACTTCATCATCCAAATTAACCTCGTTGTATCTGATTATGTCATTCTTCAAGGTGGAAACCAAGATATGAGCCATAATTATGGCCAAGATAATCACCACCAAGGAGAAATTGATCAAGGAAACCCATTGAATCTTTGGATCGTACACATGCAAGTACTTATCCCATCTAGTGGCCCAGACCGTCTTCGACTCCGTGAACTTGACTGAATATGTGTATAATACCTTGGTGGTTTTATCCTTGCTCAAGGTCACCGGCTGCAATCCAGCGCTGCAAAGCTCATCCGGGGTAGCTTTACTTTCGTCAACTTCGTTTCTATCAAGAGAAGCACCTTTGACAACTACACCCACCACTCTGTAGACATTGTCCTTCCTCTTGTGGTATTCAATTTGGATGTCATAATGGTTAAACAAATGAGGCACGTCGTTTTCGTCAATGGATCCAATAGGAAATCCCGGGCTATAGAATTCGGACTGTGTCCTGCTTTCTTTCACGTGTTTGGCGGCAGGCAACCCATCAATGATCCAGTTGTGGGTGTAGCCTGCCCTAATGTTTCTGTTGACAAAAGCGGACTCTGATCTGGAGTACTCGGGCTTACACAAAGCAACACAACTCTTCTCCTTTAACATTTCAATGTCAAAAGGAGAATTGAAAATGCGGTCCCCGAAAATGATGGCACCCAAGGACTCCAGCTGCTTTATTGGACCTTCTGTGGGCTGGCAAAACTTGAACTTGGGGTAGTAGTAGTCATATGAAAACACAGTTAGCTTGGAGCGCCCATTGCTCTTGAAACTGGCCATGTGATTGGAGGAAGGTGTCAAATGATTAACTAGAAGCTGAATCTTTTCATTTTCCGCATAACTGGTGGGAGCCACTCCCGGCAAGTAAAACGCCAGGGTGAATTCAGCCAAGAATGACCACGCCAAGAAATAGGCCCAGATAGCCAAGTTCATCACCAGGGGTTGAAGTGTAAGCTAGTGCGTTTCGTGGCCGCGTCGTCTCTTGCATCTCGGAGTCGTGCGCAGGCCTAGCTGAGGGCCACGCCCCAAGAGGAAACTCGCGGCCGCCTTCACAGCGGCAACCATGCACTGTTTCTAATTCCTGGACAAAAAGGCTTAGTGCGTCATGAGTCGATACAGCCTATAAACAATGGGGAAAGAAAACAATGGGACAAGAATGCTCGAATTAACAATGTTAGCACCCGTTTTTCGAATGCCATCTGCATGCTTCAAAAGGGCGCAGTCTCGCGTATGCTTCGGAGGCAGTTCTAAGTTTCACTGGTGAACGCGACAAAATCTTTTTCGAAGCCTGTCGGTTGTATTCCTGATCTGCTTCAATCTTGCTGCACCTTTCTTGGAATCCGTCATATATGGGGGCCGAGATGTGGACCAGTCACATTTCAAGCCCAACCGTCTACATGCGCCGCAAGGGTCATGGTCTTCTGGACACGCCTTGTGCCTGAGACGGCACGTCCAGCACCCGAATTTGGACCGCTTGTTTTTGCGTTGTTTTTTTGACGGATAGTATAGCAGCGCCATGGACACACGGCTGTCAGCAACTGGGCGTGATACACTACTGGAATGCTCGTCATAACTTTTGGGGGGTTTCTTTGATGCTGTAGATTTTAAAGCCAGCGACAGGAGACTTCCATTTGCATCCCCGCTCCGATGTGGGTTCTTCTTGACCGTGTCAAGCTCCTTTCTTATGTGCTCATCAAAAGGTATGGCATTGGATATTTGAGCTAGCATGGTGATGGAGCAGTCATCGCTTTGGCTCAAATCTGAAGTCAAGAGCGATTCATCAATTCTGAAGTCGTCAATTTCAAAAAAGCTTGAAGCGCTGGACCTAGCTGGCTGATTGACAGTCATCTACAGCTTGCTCTTCGTATTGCAGCGATTTGAGGGCAAAATAGCGTTTTTGGAGCAACACAGAAACTTCTGGATGTAGCCAATCGGACAGTATCAACACTTTTTCTGGGAAGCCGGAGAAGGAGCACTCTTTATAAAAAAGCAGCAATGGGAGCTTAGTGAACTCCCCGACATTTAGGCTGCGAAAATAGCGCTCACAAACTCCGCACGATTTTATGCCGGTTGTCTGGCACTCGCAAAGGTCAAGATCCAGTTCATGTTCACCAAGAGATACCTGCAGGACTCTGTCCATTGGGAATTTGAGGTCACACGAATGCTCTTGGTCCCGATAGTGCCTTGATGGACGTCGACTGCATATGGCAAGCCCAACTCCTGGTCTGCATCGAGCAACTTGGCCTCGATATGAGAAACAATGGCAAGAAGCGCGAGCATAGACACATCGAGCTTATTGAAATTGAAAAGCTTCCCCAATGTGAATTCGTTGGACGAATAAAGCGGCAAAATGGGTCTCTGTTTGGTATGATTTGCAGCGTCTGAGGGTAGGTTTTTGACAATATAAGATTTCGATCCCATAGGCACAATGTCGTAATGATCCAACTCTATGTTCAACCTGTTTGTGACAAACTTAAGTAAATGCATCACATGCCCTAGAGCGACGTTGTTTTCGGGCCAAGGTACTTTGTATCCCAAGCGGAAACCATTGATTCGCCCGTAAGTGCCATCGAACAGAATGTTAAAGATTTTGGAGTAGATATTCAACTGGCGAAGATGATCCAAATGATTCAAGTGCTTCAGGTACAAGGCCTTGGCCTGGTCGAGTTTACTCTGCTTTGAGCTGACCTCGAGATTGAGCGCATTTTTGAACTCATAGATTTCCCTCAAAGGATTCGACTTCAAGTGTTCGTATTGGCACTGGAGCTCGCGAAGTTCATGCTCAAGGTTTGCGTAATGCTCTTCCTGGCTTCGTAGCACGTTCAACTTGGTTTCTGTCTCGGATTTAGCCTTGTCGTACTCTTCGGTACACTTCTCAAATACTATGGCTACTTTGGCCTCATCTTGTGTATCAGCACCCCTGCTCTTGAGCTTCTTGAGGAAGGTAAGATAGTACTCTTTTTCGCGTTGGCTCTGGTCGAACTTGAGCTTGTAATTTTCCGTGAGCAAGTCCGAGCAATCGGAACAAATGGGGTGGGAAATGTCTTGGTTTTGCAGAAGAATCCGAAACACCAGATCGAAAGTTTTTATTTTGGAAAAGTCGGGTAGCTGGGGAACCGTATCGACCTCCGCAGGTGCTGGTTTGGCGTCGTCGCTGCTCTCCTTCGGTGGGCTTTTTCCATAAGTGTCGGAGATGTAGATGAAAGAATTTTCGGACTCAGAGGAATCACTTCCGTTGTAGCTCGAGAAGTCTTGCGTGATAATCGGTTTGCTGGTGTTCTGTTTGCTAATCTCGTATAGCTCTTGTCTGTCCAGCAGAATAACAGGGCCATCGCGGCTGGGGATTGGTTTTGTGTTCTTCAGTAGCAATAGCTTGATTTGCGCCTTGGACAATTTGGTGATGGATTTATCGAGAGCAATGGGCGAGTTGCATTTCTGGCAATGGAACACCATTGTAGTTGGTGTCATCTCTAGTGATTAGCGCGCCTGTCTAACGGGCCTGTATGAGACGCCACGGAAACTTTAGTATTGTGTGTGACTCAAAGTCAAAACGACTGGTGATGGGACACGTTGATTACACGGGACGGGTGAAATATTGCTGAAAAGCTGGCTTGGTTAAGTATGTAGAATTTCAACGGGGTTGAAAAATCCGAATTGCTTTGCTCTATACAGGACAAGCCAGGCAAAGCTATGATTTAGATACCTATTGGCAGGCGAATGGGGAGAGTTCAATCACGCATCTGGATGTTCTCTATCGTAATTGAGTTTGATCAGGTCTTCGGGCGCCACCCACACGGAAACACGATCCACGGAGTCGGCGATATAATGGCCCTTTTCATTACGGAAATCGGCCCAATGGAACGCCCCGCAATCTCTGTTCTGGTACTTATTCTCGCACAGCCAGAAATAACGCCCGCGTGTTGCAACGTTCTTGTATGCTCTTCGAAGAGTCATTTTTACGTTGCACTTACATCGTGGCAGGTTCATGATGAACAGCACAGGGTAATATCGTGCCGTGAGGCCGACGCGCAAGGTGCCGTACTTGGGATGGACATCAATGGCTTTCTCCATGGGATTTATGGTGTGTTTGTACTCCTCCTGGCATCCTGGCCGCATTATGAAGATGCTATTGTGATGTAGCGGGATTTGGTAAATGGGAGCATTCTCTTTATAGGTGCTTCGTAGCCGAAACATACGCGTGCATCCTAAGGAAATGGACACCACAAAGTTGTGCGGACCGATATGCGAGAGCCTATCCGAATGCCACTCCAAGTTGTTGCGAAGCCCCTCGTAATAGTTCACCACGGTGAAGTCGTTGGTCCACTTCTCCGTCCGCTGGTAGCAGAGAGGCGAGCTGTTCTTGATGACATCTTCGTTCATATACTTTTCAATGTACTGTGCCGCTTCCTCCATAGCCTGGGTGTATGGGGTATGCTCACGCCGTGCGAGCCCGTTATACACTATAGGGGGAAGCTCGCTTCCGCGTCTTGCAAATGTGCCGTTGAGGTGGTTCAGCTCACACTGGTTTCCAAACAAATAGAACCGAAGGTTTTTGAAGGTATGCTTATGTGTCACCATATCATCGAGGAGTTGGGTCGATAACTGTGTCGGCAAAAAGTTCTGATGGAGCAGCGCATATGGCCCCAAGTGATTTTCAACATCAGCGGGGCTAAACAAAGTGATGACTTTGGAAACCGCCCTTTTTGATCCATCAGTCCCCCGTACCTTCACCTGTGTAGCTGAAGGCTGTCTCCGTTTTGACGGTAGGCCATCTAGATGATGCTGGACCAAAGCCACGCGTTTCTTGGGAGGAGCCGAGCCATCGATCAAAGCCCGCGTTGCATCTATATCATTAGAGCAGCTTATAAGTAGCTCTTTGAGCACCAGAGATTCGTAGCTGGGGTAGTATAGTAGTAAAAGGTCTAACTTGTCTTGGAAGAGCTCGTCCATAGGTCTTGACGTGACTTGCGCACGAGAAGGGTATGCGCGCCGCTCGATGCAGCTTGCACATAGAAGAGGAGTTGACATCGAAATTTTAAACCGCACATTTGCTCTCCATATCAGACCTCCTTTGCCATTCCCATCCTCTGCATCGAGTCCATGTCAACCTCAGAAGAATCCCAAAAGCCCAGGCAGTTTGTGTCTACCAATGCCGACAGTTCCGACCCCATCACCACTGAGCCGAAGGCTCCGTCAATGAGCACCAACAGAAGCTCTTCCGATAGGGATACCATTGACACGTACTCGGATAACGAGAGTGGCTACCATAGGGAATCCAACGAGTGCACAGAGTTCTGCTTGGACTTGTTTCTGTGCTTCGGAGCCTGTGAGGCATGTTGCCCATCCACCGGCGAAGGATGTTTGAGTAGCACCGCAGCGTTCTTCGGTAATATTTGCATGACGTTCTGCAAGTGCTGAAAGGACCGTCATAGCTCACACATGGGTGGTCCCCAAGCTGTGTACGGTCGGACCCGGGAATTTCCGGAAAGATTGATTACAACATCTACAACATACAGGTGAGGCGAAAGGCTGGTAGTGCACCTGGGTGCATCCATGTATGATTTGTTAATGCAACCATCATGTTTGTCATATTTGGCCCTCAATTTCAAAGAGCGGCGCGCCTTGAACATGGGGGATTTTCAATCTTCACTGCCTAGTCTCACAAGTGTAAGCTATGCGTGCGGCTTGCCTGCCCAATATGCAGAAGCTTCTGTGCAACGCACTGAACGATTTTGGCGTCCTCGCGCATCGTTTTAAAAACCGTTTTTTTCAACGTTGCCCGTCAGGAATGTGGAAACGTGCTCTAGTCGTCTCGCAAGGCTTAGTGATTCTCTACCGAAGAAAACATTTCCTCCCCTCGGGAACCTTTTGCTGCAGCATTGTTCAGCATCCAGCTGCTGACTTCTTGGCAACTTGCATATAGGTAGCTATAAATATCTCGCGATGAGTGAAGATTGCTGCGGGGAAAGGTTCACTTGATTCACGGATCCGAAGGAAAATATTCGCTGGGCTAATTTTGTGTAATTTCGTCTTCTTTTTCCATCTTCTTTTCCGTCGTCTGTTTAAATCATTCAACTTGGCTGCCTCGGCTGAATTTCATACCACGTTTCATGATAAGAGCCCATTAAACCGCGAGCTTCTCCTCGGGGTCTAGGCCCCTTGCATGCAGGGGCGCGCGCCCTACGATGTTTCGAAACGATTGCGGCAAAATGGTTCGAACCACGCTAGCAAAATCTAACGAAACGAGAACTCACAAAATTTCATACTCCCTCTCACGCTATTACCAGCCAAACGTAGGATAATTCACGCCAACCTTCATTAGTCAAGCATCTGGAACCTTAAGACTGGAAAGTCGCCTCATATGCACTACCTTGGTCCAAACGGGCGAAAATGATTTGGAATCCATGCCACCCCATATCCAAATTAATGGATTCGTTTGTATGGAAACTCTGTCTTATCTGTAAGTGGTTTTGTTGAAAGGACACGTGGCCTTGACGCATGTCAAGATAGAAAAACCACGCAACAATAGTTCGGTGCTAACTCATCCATGATACTCCGCCCCGTTAGAGGGTGCTTGTGGATCTGTAACAAAATTTTCCTTCCTGTTTTTGTGACGTGTATGAGCCTCATTTTGAATTGTACCAAAAAAGCCGGGCGTGTTATTTATTTAAAGTTCTCCAGCGGTAGGTCAGGTGCTGCATGGAGCTTTGTGGGATTCCAGGACTAATTTTTCGTCGAAGGTCGAGTGGGGTTGCGGATTCGTGGGATGCTGCAATCATTTTCACCAGTTGGAATTAGTTTCATGACAATTTATAATTCAACTACTCTTAGGCCACCGAGGTCTTCGTCAACAGACTGGTGTATACAGAATCGACGGAGAAGACGAAACCACATGTTGGGGGCAAATTTTGTGGCTGCGTTAATGTCGCTAGAGCAACTTCGAAGCCATTCACTCAGTGAAAAAAGGAGGCAATTGATCTTGACCAAGGCTCCATTGAAACTTGAGTGCGTGTCTTGTGGTGTGTAGCAACATCCTGCATTTCACCTGGAAGTTAATTTGCACCCAAAACGCGACGCCCGAGACGTTAGTACGTGTATCACAAACTCATGGATATGACACCGGGTTCTACATCAGACGAATTTGAGCTTCAGAGGCTTCACTCACAGGCCAAATCTTCAGACTCTTTGCCTGTTCATACCCCTCACAGTCCCCCTAATGAGCTCGACGTAGTCCAGAAGCAAGAGCCGTCGAATCGAGCCAAAGCTCACACTTTCTCCCATAGCTACAAAACCAGGAGAGACTGGGACAAGAGTAGCGTCAAAGCCCCCTCCTGTGTGACTTTCGATAGTACAGATGATTTGTATGTGAAGTACCCTAACGTCATCGATATCGAGAAGCCTCTTGGTACAAGTAGTGGGGTACGGGAAATCGGGAACTCATCCTCACATTTATCCGAAAGTTCAAGCCAAGACTTGATCAATCACAGCCCTCAATCACGAACTAAAGAGATTGCAGTTCAAAGCAATCATGACGCAAGCCCGACTTCTGGTCAAAAGTCACTTCTACCAGCGATTAGTCTCAATTTGGAAGACTCAGATCACTCAAACAATTTATCGATGCGTTATCATGAATCCGAGAGCGACACTCTGGCCAAAAAAGCATGCATTTCCCAAATGAACCAGCTCCATCGCCACAAGGTACTGAGCTACAGCTTCAAAGAGATCGCGGCTCCCAATGTCAACCCATATATACCGATGAATGTCCTTGCAAGAAATACCGTACCATTTGATGCTGCTCCGGAGTCTTCTCGTGAACCGAGTATTGTTGTGTCTCAACCGACTGTACCGTCAAGCAACGGTAGAAGAAATTATTTCACACTTTCCAACTCTCTTCTTTTTTTGTTGGTGGTTTGGGCAGTGTGCTCAGTCTATTTTGTAGTGTACGGTACCTCGTGGTCCTTCAACAACCACCTCAAAACGTTGTCGGCCTCGAGAAAGCAAGAGCTTGTTGAGGAATTGAGCTTTACATATGCTCCTGTTTTTGAAAAGAAGTTGCCACTCTTAGAAACCATTCCATCGCCAATACTTCGCGGACTAGTTTACAATCCGCCGTCTTCGAACCTCCCAGAGTGCGGCTTGCGAAGATCGGAAGTTGTCCGCGACCTTGAGAGGATCTCCACCACAACTACAAGGCTAAAGACTTATGGCACGCAATGCAATCAGGCATCTTACATTCTCGATGCAATTCTGGACCATCGCTTCAACTTGACCCTCTCTTTGGGAATCTGGTTAAGCGCTGACTGGAACTCCAATCGTGATCAGATTGCCACGGCAAAGTCGATTTTGAAAAAGCACAGCCTGGACATGGTCGACTCTATCATTGTGGGGAGCGGGGTTCTTCGCAATGAGGCCCTAGATGAAAGTACCTTGATTGATTACATTACCGATATCAAAGAGTTTGTGGCCCTGAATAAGTTGAGTATTTCTGTTGGCACGGCTGAAAGCCCTGAGTACCTCACAACCTCTTTGGTGGACACATGTGACATTGTCGGGATTCGTTTGCAGCCGTTTTTGTCGGGAATCCCATCTCACGAGGCAACTGCTTGGGCAATCAAAAAGTTCGAGGAAACGAGAAAAGAATTCGACAATGGACACGCAAAATTCATAATCTCTGAGATTGGCTGGCCCTATGAAGGAGGTACTTTTCGGCAAGCCAAAGCAAGCCCAAAAGAGGCGCAGATGTTTCTCGACTCATGGGTATGCAAACAGGCAAAAGAAGATTACTATTACTTCGAGGCCTTCGATGAACCCTGGAAAAAAATATTCAACACCGATGGAAATCATTGGGAGTCAGAATGGGGTCTCTTCTCTTATCAAAGACAAGAAAAGTCTAACTTAACGCTTCCCAGCTGCAATTAGTTTCATGAGGCCCGGATTATGATTGGTAAATTTTGTACAAAAGCCACAAGTAGAACCAAGCAAAACAGCCAAATGATGCAGAGGTATTTGCTAGAACCCAAAGATCAGGTAGATGTTGCGGTGCTTCGACAAACAAGTCTAATAGATGAATCACTGTGATAGCCACGTATGATAAGACAACAACTCCTTTGAAGACTAGAGATTGGGAGCTGGGCCAAAGAAGATTATTCTTAATCTTGAATTTGAGGCCACTGATGAGCCAATTGATGAGAAGAAAGGTGACAAGATACTGCAAATGCAACCCGTCCTTTTTTAAAAGAGGATACAAGCTGAACGTGCTCACATTGCTTAACCATTGGATGATGGAAATAATGTCAGGATTAGAAGTTAGGAGTAGAAACGTCGACGGTATCAAGGGAACCAAAACTGTCTTTTCGTGGACTTGGAACAGAAATAAGAAAAAGCCCCAAGCGGTAGCGCTGAACCCGTAAATAATGAGCTCTGGCGGAGTAATCGCCCGTGTCACGCTTTTCCAAAAGCACATAAGGCATGGTGGTAAGATGGAAAGTAAGGTTAAAGCAAACGAGAGGAGTTTGAGCTCTTGGGGCGCGAAGCGAGAAGCGTATTTAACCAACACATTAGTTGTACACCAAAAATTTGCCACTTTGTCCTCAAATAGACCCCTCCCAAAGGGAAACATCCTTATGAGAACCTGAGCAGCCAAGCCATAAGCCTCTTTTGCATTGTTGGAAGCGACGATGAATGGGAGAAAGATCACTGCGGCCGTCAACGTAACTGTGATTCCAACTAAAAGAAGCTTTGCAACTTTTAGGCTAAGTGCAGTTTCGAAGATTGTTTTCTTTGGAGTGAATAGTTTCGACAAGATAAAGAAAAAAATAAACGGGCTATAGTATAAGGCCATTTGCTTAAAAAAAATGGAGCTCATGAACCAGATTGACGCTAAGACGAGATTGCCCTTTATCAATTCAATCACAGAAAAAAGAAACAAGCCTAGCATCACAGAGTTATACTGAAAGTGGCCATTGTCAATGAGAACCAAAGCTGGCTGGCACAAGATCAAGGTAATCACTATGAGCTGGTGAATCCTACCCAAATTTTCCTTCCTGCCGCCCAAAAGGGAAGTGAGCTGCATCACAGCAGGAATGTAGATGACAAGTTCGCTTGCGAGCGAGGAGAAGCGCATGAACGTTTTGAGTTGTGGAGTTTCCATCCCCCGAGATTTGTTGAGCTGAAACCAGGTGGAATTGATGGAACTTCCCACCTTCCCAAATATCCACAGGTGGTATGCAGTCAATGGGGGATAGTCGAGGCCCCAGTACGGCAAATCAAAGTAGTACCATTCTCGAATAGGAAGGTGGGTGGTGATCTCCATCCAATGCCTCTGGGCTTCGAAATCCCCATTGATGGGCTTTTCGCCCTTTCCAGAAAAGGGCCCGAGTCCTACTGCTGCCTTTAGAAGGAGAACGCTGAGAATAATGATATACCGGGCTGCCCATTGGTCTTGCGCCCTACCGAATACCTGTAAAAGATCATAGATGGGAGAGAACAAAAAAGGGTTTTTTCTGTCCGGAGCCCGGTGTGCCTTCTGGTGAATCGCCAGTGGTGAGCTGGGACCGGATTCCTTGGGGCCTTTCGTTATCTTATGGCTTGGCTTGGCCATTTCGCTTCTTAGGTGGTACGAGGACTATGAAAACTTGTGATCTGTCAACGCGCGTTCCCTCCAGTGCACCTTCTCTCCAGTGCATACTAGCGCAAGCTTCATTTCCACGAGCGCTAGACTGTGGCGACAAAACTGTGAGAGTCCGAGCCATTCATTTTTCTGGTCTTTCTGGGGGCTTCAAACTTCCTCTTGTCATCCATTCAATTCATCCAGGAAATTTTAGCCCAAGGAAAGTTTTTGCAAAACTGTTCTCTGGGTAGAAAGTACCGCGAATCGAGGCTGCGGGTGAGACAAACCGAGATTCAACAAATTTCTCAAAGGCGACTTTCTGAAACTCATTAAGGCTTAATGTTTGGATGGATTCCAAAGAAGTGTCAGCCTGTCATGTTAATCATATTATTCGGTGGCTTTACGGTTCGGAGTTTAGGCCGATTTATCCGAGGATACCCGGGACCAAGACGACCGACACAGAGAAGATGGTCAGCCATTGATTGTTCCGAAAAGCTTCAACGCTTTGATAGACCGTTAAAGGCACAGCTCGGTATGTGACGATATGCTAAGGAGTGAGTCCCACCTTGTTGGGATTTCTGGCCAATCCGCCTCAGGGCCGTAATGAGCAGCGCACTACTACCCTGGGTGCAAAAATACCATGGGCGCTCAGAAAGGGGTTCGCCAGAGACCCAAAGATGCAGTGGGATCTCCGCTTAAATCATTGACACGAGCCAAACCTTGTGCTTTGTCTAAACCTCCGGGAGCATAAACACCACTATGAGAATTTCGAAGGGCTTGATGATGGATACCAGATTAAGGAAAACCTCTTGGGCTTTGCCTGCGAAGGTTCGAGTCCTGCGGTTATCGCTTTTCTATCACCTGCTGGAAACTTACTTTTCCTCGATAGGAGACAAAATTCGTAACTAGTCCATTTTTTAGAACAAGTTTATTTGAGCCACAAACTCTCTGAATCTCAATGTCGCCCATGTTTCGCACTCTATGTCCTGCGACTGCAAGCCCCTTAACACCCTACAGGCACGCACCTTCGCATCTAAACACACACTTCATGAGTCAGGATAAGATCTCCAACAACGAAATTGATTTCAAGCAATTATCCGAGACCTTAATCCTGTGTTACGTGAAAGAATGCGTGTCGCAAGCCCGAAAGCTTCAATCGCTAGAAGTTCTGGTGAACAGCGCCAAGAACATGCGTTTTATCAGCTCCGTCAGCAACATATTGGTGGACTTGAAAAAGTACTCGTCCCACAACAGTCTTGAGAAAGCACTCGAGATCATAGATGTTGCGAAGATTTACAAGGAGGTTGATAGGCTCGAGGCAGATGAAAATCAAGAGGTTGGCGGGTCCGAGACCTTGGGCTATGAGGATTTTATAGTCAAGGCTGCGTTGAAATATTTCAAAGAGGAGTTTTTCGAGTGGGTTAACCAGCCACTGTGCCCGGTATGCAAAACTGATGCCGAAGTGAGCGCGACTGGCTCGAAGGGCCCACCACTGCCCAACCCAGACGAGATATCTGTGATTGAAGTGTTTCAATGTGGCAAATGCAAACTGCGAGTGGAATTCCCTCGCATCAATAACCCAGAAAAGCTCTTGGATACCAGAAAGGGCAGGTGTGGTGAGTGGGTCAATTGCTTTATTTTGATATTGAAGTCATTGGTGCCCTGTCAAGTGAGGTACATATGGAATGCCGAAGACCACGTGTGGTGCGAATACTATAGCAAGAGCATGAAGCGGTGGGTGCATCTAGACCCTTGTGAAAACGCGTACGATGAGCCAACGTTGTATTGTGAGAATTGGCGGAAGAAAATGAGCTGGGTGATTGGGATTGGCGAGTACTATATATGTGACTTGAGTTCCAAGTACATCACTACAGACTCAGAAAGACTTCGCAAATCAGAGGTGGCCAATGAAGCAACAGTGAAACGATTTCTTGAAAAGGCCAACGCCTCGCTATTGCTCAAAACGTGGAGAGATTTTGTCACTCAGTGCCACAATGAGGACGAGGCATACCACAAATTGTATACCGAAGTGCTCTTAGTGAAGCAACAGGAACTCAGAAGAACTACGAACCGACATTCAGCGACGAAACTGTCCACAAAGCTCGGGAGGCAGACCGGAAGTGCGCAGTGGACTGCTTCCAGAGGTGAAAACGGAAGAACATGAACTCATGTGTGAATACCTTTGGATTGGCGGAAGAGCTTGATACCTACCCAAGACCAAAGTGCCCACCACCAGGACACAACGTAAATGCACCACAAGCTGATACAAATATAATCCCAGTACTCACAGTACTTGTAAAGTTTATGATAGAGGTCAATAGTGGATGAGTTTGACTGGAGGGGTTGTAGTATCCAATGCCAGCATCTGAATACCGAATTGACAGTCACCACGAATAGCGCCCACGAAAGGAAAATTAGACAGTACCCGTAATACGCAAGAGACTCTGGGTCTGGGAGGTGATTTTCCGGAAAACTCTCTGACGGCTCTATGAGGGGAAGCGGCTCCTGAAGGCGCATTGATATGTGTGGATACTGGTCGCGAACACCTAGTGCGCGCAATGTTAAGGTGCGGCATGACTTGGCGCTGCAAAACCCTACAAGGTAGTGCACATGAGGCGGTTCAGGACGATTTCAGAATCTCGACTAGTGAAGGTTGGTGCGGAATGGTTTGAAGGTGTGCGAGGAGGAATGGAACTTTAGGATTCTTGGTTTGATTGATTTCACTAGACCGGCTCGAGTTATTTTGGCAAGCTGGTCAGACTGTTTTTGCTGTACGAGATTTTTGAGACTGGACTGACAGTCCAGTTGTGTATACTGCAGATAAGTTAGTCTCATGGTGAGAGCCAAGTGGACATGAGGGTGTCGCTCCAGGTCAAGGAGACATCAATGGCCAGAAGTTCTTCTGGGATTACAAAAGATAGATACGTGATACGTACAAATTTTATGTCAAGTCAAGGAAAAAACTGTCTTCAAAATGTTTTTTTGACATAAGAATTCATTTTTCCAGTCAAATTACATACAAAAGAGAAAAACGCACACTGCCACAGTCTGCAACTTAATAGTGAGATGAAAATACCATTTTGGCGTAAACATCACAACTATCAATTGATAAACTAGAAGTCAATACTCTAGTGACCACCCCTATTGATAGACAAAAAAATAATTAGGAGAGCCACGGCCAAATTAGTGGAGCTTCATGCAAACATTTATTTGCAATCTTTGTCTGTGTCCATAGAGAGTTCGCCAAGAGTAACGGAAATCGTGAATATGTGGGCGGGAGAGAGTTGACCGAGCACAGCATCAGTAGCCCAACCCGCAGGGGACTAAATGAGAGCGTAGAATATGAAGCCAATAGTGAATTGTCAATGCTGCAATAAATTTTAGAGGATTTCTCCGCTTACTGGGGTACCAGACAGTGTATATGTCAGCGAGATGGTGGCGTAATGGTCGCAATGGTCCATCACGGCCACAATAGTCCACGGTCGATAAATGATCTATACACACCCCAAGCAGTTCGAATGCCTGCGGATCATAACCTCTAAAGTAAGCCACAGTGTGTCGCTTAGCAGGTTAAGTGCTATCGATCGTGCTTGGGATTGAGATGCTGCCATGCCCGACATTATTAGCGGCATCACTCATTATTGATGGCGACTCTCGCGCCTCCTAGAAGATGGGGCGCAACATCCTGTAGCCAGCTCAACTCAATTTGGGAGCAGATGCGTCCATATGCTTTGGCGGTGTAGACGTACTCAATATACATGACCGCGTCGAGCCCCGATTTTCCAAAAAGATTGGAAGAAGGGTGGATGCTGATGAGTTGGCCCGTGGCGCATGTTCTGTAGGAGCGGTCCGGCATGCCAATAGCAGTGTTTAGCGCATAGCCCCTGAGAAAGGACTTGAGAATGTACTCGACTTTCCACAGCCCCCTTGACGACCTGTCGGCTTCTTCACCGTCAGAGTAGTCGCCTTGTCCCAATTGCTGTTTCACTTTTCTGATTTGCGCTTCGCGGGAATGCTGCGTGAGGCTAGTATCTTGCTTGATTGTGCTGATCATATACTCCACGAGCTGCTTGCGAACCTTCAAGACATTTTGGAACCCTTTGTAGCTGAAGAACAACTCTTTGCACCATGCCTTCAACTCTGCGGTACTGCCCATGGCAAGAAGCTCTTGAAAATAGTTGAAGTACTCCATGAGCGAAATCAAGTCCCCCATCTGCACCCCGACGGGGCAGTACTGCCTTCTTTTTTGATTAATTTCGTCTCTCAATTCGCCGTTTCCTCCAATGTTAAGAACAACATTTTCCACAGATAGACATGAAACTATATCTATGACTTCCAGAAGCACACCATAATCGGATGCGCTTATCAACACAGCTGAGAGTGTCGGCGTTAAGGGCAACACGGCCATTTTTTGACCAAGGGGGGTCACCTTACCTGCACTATCCAAGGCCCCTAACGCGTACAAGGAGTTAAGTGCACTCAAAATGCTTTCTTGCCCAGGGTGCTCGAGCCAGGTCCAATTGAGCAAGTCATCAACTCCCATTCTTTTTAGCGTCAAGATAGGAAGCGTGATATCATTACGCAAGATCTCGGATTCTTGCTGTTTGGGCAATTTGTTTAGAAAGAGATTCTCGGAGTAGAGACGGAATACTTTGCCCGGACTTTCTCTACCAGCTCTTCCCGCTCTCTGCTTTGCAGAGGCCTGAGATATGGGCGTGGTGAGTAAAGTGGAAAGCCCCAACTGATGCTTCCACACCTTAACTTTTCTCAACCCGGAGTCTATAACATACTTGACTCCGCTGACTGTGATAGAGGTTTCGGCAATGTTCGTTGCCAAAATCACTTTTCTTTTGCGCTTTCCAAAGTTTTTGAAGATCTGCAGCTGCTGCGAAGGCGAGAGCGCAGCATAAAGCGGAAGTGGAACAATGAGTGGCGCTTCTTTGGGTAGTTCGGGGGCCAAGGTGTTGAGAATAGTTACACAGTTGTCGATTTCTTCCTGACCTGACAAGAAGCACAAGATATCTCCTTCCTCCTCGGACTGATTTACCTGTACGATTGCTTTAATCATCACGTCGACAATATCTTCCGAAGATCCGCTCAAGTACTGTTTGGTCACAGGAAACATTTTGCCCTCCACATAGAGAACGGGTGCATGGTCGAAAAACCTGGAGAATAGTTCGGCATTTAATGTGGCCGACATGACAATGATTTTCATATCAGTTCTCTTCTTTCGGACAATCAATTGCTTCAAAAAACCCAAGATCAAATCAGTCAAT